>WAAF01000636.1:44310-55626 GCA_013400475.1 Tricholaema leucomelas
GATTGGACGTGGCACTTGGTGCCATGGTCTAGCCTTGAGCTCTGTGGTAAAGGGTTGGACTTGATGATCTGTGAGGTCTCTTCCAACCTTGGTGATACTGTGAGACTGTGAAAAGACCCTGAATTTCTTGTTTTTAATCCAGCATGAGAGTGGTGAGAGCATGGAATGTGTTGCCCAGGGAGGTGGTTGAGGCCTCATCCATGGAGGTGTTAAGGTCAGGCTGGCTGAGGCTGTGGCCAGCCTGATCTAGGGTAGGGTGTCCCTGCCCACGGCAGGAGGATTGGAACTAGGTGATCCTTGTGGTCCTTCCCAACCCTAACTGATTCTATGATTCTAATCTTTAGATGCTACTGGATGAGGTAATTTATATAACCAGTGATTTTTTGATGCTTGGCCTGATCAGAATGAAAAAATCTTTGCTGATGATCTTTTTATTTCATTAAGCAGTCATCCAAATCCTTCTTGCTTATCTGTGGAGATGAAAAACATAGAGAGCAATATAAATGTAATATTATCTTGTCATGAATTTACTGTGCAACCACTAGTCACTTCAATCATAACCCATGTACCAAATCCTGAACATCCCTAAATAGATCTTTCTGTTCTAGCTGCTAAATTACTCCTGTGACCATCCAGTTGCATCATCTCTGTCAGCAGCACAGGAACTGCAGTGTTTCAATAATTTTGTGATTGTCTTTGTTCCCAGAATCCTGGTGAAAGAACAAGTTAAGAATGGTTAAAACATCCTAAAAATGTCACTGCAAGACAAATCTGAGGGAAAAAAAATATGAGAGCTTAAAGTCTCAGACTGGCTACTTCAGCCAGAGGATAAAATCCAACCTTGTGTTGACTATGAAGCCTTGAAGTTTGTCTGTACATAATTTCTTCATTGAGCTGTGGGCTCAAGACTCCTGATTAAAAAAACCCTGAGACATGGAGAAAGATGATCAAGTGAAACAAACAGGCCTGGCAGTGCCCAATATAAGTCTGAGAAGCTGTGACGCACCGAAGGAAAACTACAGAGCAAATGTGGGTGATGACTTTAACCAACTCTATCTTTGACCTTTACTCAATCTCTGTAATTATTGCAATTTCCCTTCATTTTATTGTGGTTTTTCAAAACTGCTCTGCACTGTACAAATGCTCTGTTTGCTTCAGTACAAAGAATCCAAACAAACAAGCAAAAAAACCAAGCCAAAACCACAACCCCAACGCTTGAAGCTGCATATTAGAATGGCCAAATTCTGAGTGCTCAGACATCTCTCTTATTCCTAGCTGTGTGTTCAGACAGAAGCAAGCAAACAAAGCTGGCTGTGTTTTTGCAGTGCTCCTTCTGACCCTGCCAACCGAACCAATGTGTGTTAGTGACTACATAATAAAGTCATAGATGCATAGAATCAAGCAGGTTAGAAGAGACCTCCAAGATCATGCAGTTCAAACTACCACCCAGCCCTAACCAGTCAACTAGATCATAGAATCAACCAGGTTGGAAGAGCACTCCACCATCATCCAGTCCAATCTATCACTCATCCCTATCCAGTCAACCAGACCATAGCACTAAGTGCCTCATCCAGGCTTTGCTTGAACACCTCCAGGGATGGCGACTCCACCACCTCCCTGGGCAGCCCATTCCAATGCCAATCACTCTCTGTGTGAAGTCACTCTGGTGCAATTAGAAGAGATTATCAAACATAGAGCTGCAACTGCCTGGGTAACTTACACTGCTCTCAGATTGTATTTCGTTTGTGGCCAGCTAGCCAGGTAAGGAGGCAACACCTAGACCCATAAAACATAGGCACTCATGTAAAGAAAACTGTTAATAACAGCTCATTCTGGACATCAACCACAAACAATCACAGAGTGCCTCAAAACTGAAGGCTAATGGATGCTTTGTTGTTCACATACCAGTCAGTCTGAATGCTACCAACTGAAAAGTACACTAAATTATCCTGCTGATTACAGCAGAGACACTTAGCATTTTTAATTCATTCGTAGGGATCACAGAATAGTAGAGGTTGAAAGGGACCTCCAGAGATTGAGTTCAAGCCCCCTGCCAAAAGCAGGATCAGCTAGGGTAGATCACACAGGAATGCATCCAGGCTTTGAAAGTCTCCAGAGGAGGAGACTCCACAACCTCTATGGGTGGCCTGTTCCAGGGCTCTGTCACCCTCACTGTAAAGAAAGTTCTCATCATGTTGAGGTGAAACCTTCTCTGTTCAGGTTTCTACCCATTGCTCCTTGTCTTATTGCTGTGGACCACCAAAAAGAGATTGGCCTCATCCACTTGAAACCCACCCCTCAGATATTACATAAATCATAGAATAGAATCAATCAGGTTGGAAGAGACTTCCAAGATCATCCAGTCCAACCTATCACCCATCCCTATCCAATCAGCTAGACCATGGCACCAAGTGCCTCATCCAGTCATAGTCAGGCAACCATGAACCAGCCTCTACAGAATAGAATAGAATCAACCAGGTTAGAAGAGACCTTCAAGATCATCCAGTCCAACCTATCACTCAGCCCTAGCCAGTCAACTAGACCATGGCACTAAGTGCCTCAGCCAGGCTTTTCCTGAATACCTCCAGGGATGGTGACTCCACCACCTCCCTGGGCAGCCCATTCCAATGCCAATCACTCTCTCTGGGAAGAACTTCCTCCTAACATCCAGCCTATACTTCCCCCGGCGCAACTTGAGACTGTGTCCCCTTGTCCTGTTGCTGGTTGCCTGGGAGAAGAGACCAACCCCACCTGGCTACGACCTCCCTTCAGGTAGTTGTAGGCAGCAATGAGGTCTGCCCTGAGCCTCCTCTTCTCCAGGCTAAACACCCTCAGCTCCCTCAGCCTTTCCTCATAGGGTTTGTGTTCCAGGCCCCTCACCAGCTTTGTTGCCCTTCTCTGGACACATTCCAGCAGCTCAACATCTCTCTTGAATTGAGGAATACAGCTGGATGAGCCTGCCAATAAGCCCATGCTTCTGGGGAGCTGACGGAAGCACTGTGCACACCGGATCTGGACGTTCAGGCTGCCTTCCTTCAGGAAGGGTCTAATTCATGATAAAATGAAACTCAAAATACTATTAAACTGAGACCATAAAGTTTCATCTCTCAAGCATCACAATATAGCTGCATTACCTTAAAAACAAACAAAAAAAAGAGAGAGGTAAGATGAATAGTGCTTTCTTCAGAAGTAAAACACAGGCGGGGACTGAAAAGCCATTCAGTGCCTGTAATGGAACACTGCTTTACGATCTGAAACCAGCATCTGCCAAAGAGGTTATCCTTCACATGTACAAATCAACTATACTGCAAGATTGAAAACATAATTAAACCATTGTTTGTTCACTTACATGCTATGCCCCTGCTCTGGCTAGATAAACAAGCTGAATAAACTTCTGAAAGCTCTCAGCTTGAAAAGCCTGAATCCTATTATTACCTGTTAAATTTAGTGTTTCGAAGGCTACGCTCCTGAAAGGGCAGTTTCAAGGACCTGTGGTGTTTCTAAACCAGCACATTTAAAACATTTGGGCATTTCAATCAAATCTACCTTGAAAGTTTTAAGAGGTTAAACACGCCTGCAAAAGAATTAACTTCAATTTAAAGTTTTTCAGCACTTTTTATGCAACAAAAGTATTTTCTTTACATAAACCCAAGGGAATCAACCTGTAAATAAGAGACAGAGTGGCTAACAATGCAAGATTTTCTCATCTGAAATCACAGGCAACACAAAAGTATGACATTCCTCTCTACCTCATCCAGAGCACTGTGTCCAGCTGTACTCTCAGAGAAGACTTCAGAAGCTTCATGATTCTGAGCTGTTGCCAGGGTTGCCTGAATTATGCAGAGATTACTTCCTGTGTTAGCACTCCAATGGCATTCTGGCCTGCATCAGGAGCAGTGTGGCCAGTAGGACAAGGGAGGTTATTCTGCCCCTATCCTCAGCACTGGTCAGGCCACACCTTGAGTACCGAGTCCAGTTCTGGGCTCCTCAATTCCAGAGGGATGTTGAGATGCTGGAAGGTGTCCAGAGAAGGGCAACAAAGCTGGTGAGGGGCCCGGAGTACAGCCCTGTGAGGAGAGGCTGAGGGAGCTGGGGATGTGCAGCCTGGAGCACTTAGTGCCATGGTCTGGTTGATTTGCTATGCTGGGTGACAGATTGGACTGGATGATGTTGGAGGTCTCTTCCAACCTGGTTGATTTTATGATTCTATGATTCCATGAGACTGACAGAGACATCCTTAACTTTACTTGTAAGCAGATAGTGCAAAACACATCAATAGGGAGATAATAGGCCCAGGCCCAACAGCATTTACAATTAGAAAAAGTTATGACAACAGCCAGTGCAGGTGAACTTCAGCATGTGCAGAAATGCTGTCAGAAGTGATGGAGTTTTCAGTACCACTGCAGCCTTATGCCTCAACTACACAAGAAACTGGCATCGATAGCAGCTGCAGGACAAAACCTCTTTCATTGCACCTTCCATTAGCCTTTTGGAGAAGGGAGAGGTGGGAAAATAAGACTCATTCATGGACTGAAATCAGAATGTGATTTGAATGTGCCCCAGGGCCACGCACTGGATTTGCAGCTTCAATCATCAGCGCAGAGCCACAGCCTTCAGATGTATGTCTGGTTCTCGGACAGATACTTTATTATTAGCCAAGAGAGAAATACCGAGGAAAACAAGCCAAAACAAACCAATGTATCTTACATAAGTCTATGGAAGAGCTCTCACCTTAAAGCAATAAAACAAGGAAAAAAATATTGTCCCTACTAAGTAACAAAGCAAATATGAAAGAACTTGGGAAGCAGACTGCTTACTCCAAGTAAGCAAAGAAAGTCAGTATAGGAGGTTCTGTGTTCACCCCATTATGCTTGTGTATGTCCTTTTTCTACAAACAAACTCTCAGATTTATATTGCACACTGCTCAAAGCAACATCAGATTTCCCCTGACTGTAAAAGAGGCCTCAGAATTGGAAATCTGAATCCTTTCTCAGCCTGTTACCAGTTTTCTCTCATTACAATTTGTGTGGTTTTGCCACGAGGAGTAAAGCAGCATTGCTGTGTCACAGAAACAGGTTGGCTACTGACTTTGAAGAGTTCAAGAAGGTTGTTTAAGCAAAATGACATTTTCCCAGGTGTAATGCGCCCCTTGATTTACCAGTGGATGGAATAACCTTTGCTCAGCAGTGAGAGTGACAAGCCAACACATAGCTAACATAGTCTGAAAATGCATGTAGCACAAATAAGAGATGATTTTTGCAACAGTAATGGCAATACAGAGTGTCCTGGAGTCCCATATACCCCCAAATTCCTCTCCTTCTGTGGTTTGAATGGGAGAGGAAAAGGCACGAACAGACCTGTTCCCCCCCTGCCCTGCAGGCGTGAAGGGGGGGAGCAAGGGACCCTTCTGGCACGAGGGGTACCGTGCAGGGCCCACGCTGGACTCCGCTGCGGATTGGCTGTGCTCTTCGCGCCTAGGAATTGGTAACTCAGCTCTGTGTCTAGGAAGGGGATAAATACTGGGGGCACTTCCCACCTTGGGGTGTTCCTGCCGTGGAGTTTGTTCCCGCCTTGGAGTTCTCCCCCCTGCCTGGACAGCTTCTGCACAAGGAGCCCCTGACTCTCCAAAAGACAAGCTCCAAAGGACTGCGTCCGCCTTAAGCACCCTCTTTGTGTAGCTTTACAGCTCTTAAGGACCCTCGGAGGCTTCTGAAAGCCCCGCAGGGACAAGCGTTGGGATCGCCCTTCCATTCAAGCCAGCCTGATCCTGCTGTGAGTAGCTTTGGCTCAGCCTTATCTTGATAGTGGGGGACTGCTACATTTAATAGCTCAAGCCTCTTCCAACTTCTGACTTCTAAAATAGTCAAGTCTACCTGTGGCACCCGTGTAGATCTTCTCAACCAACTAAGAACCTGCTAATTAAACCAAGTTAATTTCTGTATCTAGTTTTGGGGGCAGGTTTCAGGGAAATAAAATAACTCTATTTTTTATATAATTCCCAACTCGGCCACATTAATTCCCTGCATCCATAACACAGAGGCAAGTCAGGACTCCCAACCCAAAGTGAGCCACAGAGTTTTTCTCCCATGTCAACAAAAGTGCAGATCGTGCTTGTAGCAGAGGTCAACTTGTTTATCAAAGACCATTTAAAGCAGTAGCTTCAGACTGAACCTGTGCAAGGGAAGCTCCATGACTGAATGAGCAGGGAGATCCCCAGAGCAATCACTGGTGTCAGTGGCCAAAATCTTGCCTTGCATCATGAAACTCAGGGCCCAAATTGCACTCAGCACAGTAAATTTGCCATCAAAAGTTTATCTGAATTTTTGAGAGTGAGTAGGTCTAGCACAGTCATTGGCAACTTTGACTTGTTTCATACACATGTGCAGTATTGTATGTGTTGCAAGATGTGATTCAAAGGCTGAATGTGGGAGAGAGGATGGTGTGCTAGTTTGAGCCTACTAGAATGTTTTGGTGAGAGGAATTAGATCATAGGCTGAGAAATGAAAACAATGGTGAGGTCTACTTCGCTCACAGTCTTACTGAGATGTGTAAAGAAGGAAAGCAAAACATTAGATAAAGTCACTTTTGCTCTGCACTTTGCTTGGGCACTTCGTGCTGGGCTGTTCTCTTCTGCTTTGCCTGCTGGAGAGCTGGGGCTGCTGGCTGAACTCCATCTTGCTTTCTAACCTCACCCTCCATTTGCTTTGGCTGATTTCACCTTTGCTTCTTAATCCTCTTGGCTGAACCTCCATTCTTCCTTGACACTGGGATAAGGTTGAGAGGGGTAGGGGGAAGGTGAGGGGTGGTTGAGAGCCCCTCCTGGGGACTCAGGTTTCTGGGAGGGCTGTTGTGTTTCTGTATTACCTTTTTACCTTGTCTATTTCTATATATATATCTGTATATACTGTAACTATCTGCTTGTAAATTGTGCCAGCTGTAAATATAAGCTTCATTCAAATTTCCAGAGCCAACTGAGTGTAGTCTGGGTGATTTCTAAAGTGTGGGGGGGCGGGGGACACCCAAACCATCACAGATGGATTTGACACTGGAGTATCAGGAGGAAAAGGATCATGAGTTGAGCTCAAAGGCACAGGGATATTTATTCTAATGCTTGAAATTCAGCTCTGTTTAGATCACAGGTCAGGTTTCACAGCATCCAGGTCTGTTACTCATTCTTGAATGAAAAGAGCAATCTGACTTGGGTGATTAACTCTTAAATTTTCACTGTTTAGAGAAGAAGGTAAGTACATGACCCAAACAGGAAAAAATCACAGCAAAGATGCTGTGACTCTACAAACTGAATGACCAGAGTAGAGCCTCAGTGAACACCCTAAGGGAACAGTAATGATCTGCATTTGCACTTGTTGGAGGCACTGTAAAACTAATCTGCTCGAGGGAATGCTCTGCTCAGTTTAATAGATCAGATTAGCCCTTACTCTCTTCAGAGCAGATTTACTAGGGAACTAAAGAGCTATTAGCCCTTCCATCTCACTCAGTGACACTTGTCCATGCAGTGTGTATGGGGTTTCTAGATAAATGACATACCAATCACAGGGGTAATGGTTGTGCAGCAGATCTGGACTTCTGTAAAGAGCTCGGGTTTCCCATTTCTCTGCAGGTGTATACAACAGAGACAAACTGACATCAGATGCAGAAGGTGTCAGTATATTGCCAATTGCTGCCCATGAATCCAGTTTTTGTCTTGTTGGAAGCTGGGCAGCACCACTACTGAGAAGGTGATTCTCTTCAGACATGCCCTCTATTTTTCCCATTCAGTACAGGAGGGGAAATAAAATACCAAATATGCATCAACTTCTATCTAAGCAGTTTTACATCCTCAGGTCTGTAACGACTGAAATATCTATAGCTCACATTAAGAAAGACACAGACACTTGTGCTACAGAGCCAAAGAGCCACTGACTCCAACAAAAAAAAAGGCAAACAAACGAAAAAAAATCCAAACTAAATGTTTTGGGAGGGGGCAAATGGAGCAAGAGCAATTTTGAAGGCCACCTGACTCCAAGCAGAGAGACAGTGTTTCTCTGCTCTCCAATCTACTCCACAATCACCCTGGCAACATCAGCACTCTAGAGAGAGAGGGATGCACTAAAATTGCTTAAGAGAAAGGAGGTTTTTTTTCTTCCCCCCCTTTCTCCCTCCATTATTTTGAATAGTTTAGAATCTTAACTATGAATTCATTGCAACTTTCAGGCTAAGATGAAAGGTGCAAAAAAGCTTTAATCCAAATATAAAAGCCTCAGAGGAAACTTATGTCAGCAGCAAAATACTTGCTGACAGAGGTGGTTTGCAAACGCTGCAGGACTGTAGCTCCCTCCCACAGCCCTGGCAAGGAAGGCAGCTGGGCCAGAGCTGCCTGCTCAGAGGCTAACAGGGAGCCTTATGCCACAGCCATCCTCCAATGACCCTGGAGCCTTAGCTTTACCCTGAATAGTTTGAAGGTTGCCACTCTCCTCTTCTTTGCACCCTTTCAAAGGAATTCAGTGCTGATGCTCTTCATCCCTGCTTTCTGTGCTGCCTTGTGGAGCAGTGCTGATCCAGTGATGGTGTAACCATCCAGTGATGGGGTAACCTTTGGGACTCTCTATGGGTCTTTCATAACTGTTACCACTAACCAGGACAGCACAGAAGAGGCTTTACAGTACAAGCTACAGAATTACTTTTTTATTTCTACATGACCCTTTCTTTTGCTTGAAGTTTTATGCTGCTTATGGAAACTATTCTCAAAGTATTGGCTGGAGTTGGAAATAATGGAGGGTGATAACATAAATGGAGGTCTGGTAGCCCTAGTTTTAATGAGTCAGGAAGAAAAAGCTCATTTTTTAGTCTTTGCTTTTCCAAAAGAAAAGAAATTCTCTGCTTTACCAACTTAAACTCATACTAAAGACAAACTAAACTCAAACTCAAACTAAAAGACAGGTCAGAAAGAAGACAATTGGCAATGGTTACAGCTATCTACCTATTCCCTTCAATCTACTGCTGTGAGCATTCACTTAAGTGCAGGTGTTTAAGGCCAGGCTGGATGAGGCTCTGGCCAGCCTGATCTAGGGTAGGGTGTCCCTGGCCATGGCAGAGGGGTTGGAACTAGGTGATCCTTGTGGTCCCTCCCAACCCTGACTGATTCTATGATTCTATGAAATGCCAGGTGTGGTCCTATGTCCACAACAGATACAAAACTGCTTTTGTGTTTATCAGTCAGTCTAACATTTGCCATTTATGAATGTGTTTTTTTTTCATGACCACTGTTTAAAGAAACAATAGAACTCTCCAGATGTGCATGATCTTTTTTTTCCTCTTTTTTATTTTTTTTTCAAGTTGAAAGTAACTAATCTCTTTATGAATAGTTTTATCTAACTGTTTTGGAGCTGAAACCAGTTCTCCACTTTATAACTCAGATGTATTCTTGGAAAGCTTGCAGAAATTCTTCAACTATTTTGCATCTCCCCTTGTGATTTAAGCTTCATATAGTCTGTTATTTTTGGGGGGAATCGCTTTATTTTCACAAAGGTTTCAGAAATAAATCCTTGCTCAAAGACTCTACATGAAGAGTACTGAAAAAAACAACTGAATTTGACTCAAATTACATTTACTTTCATGGGTCATATGATACAGGGAAACTGTGCTTGGGAATAAATTCTTCTCTGTAACACATCCAGAAACTATATCTGAGACTGTCCAGAGACTAACAGCCTAACTGTGAAAATCACAGGCTCACAGGATGTCAGAGGCTGGAAGGGATCCAAGGAGATCATCGAGTCCAACACCCCTGCCAGAGCAGGACAATCCTATCTAACACAGATCACAGAGGAACACATCCAGACAGGCCTTGAAAGGCTCCAGAGAAGGAGACCCCACAGCCTCTCTGGGGAGCCTGTGCCAGTGCTCTGTGACCCTTACAGTAAAGAAGTTCCCCCTTGTGTTGAGGCAGAACCTCTTTTGCTGCAATTTACACCCATTGCTCCTTGTCCTATCCCAGGGAGCAGTGAGCAGAGCCTGTCCCCCCCTTCCTGTCCAGCCCTCAGATACCTATAAACATCTATCAAATCCCCTCTAAGTCTTCTCTTCTCCAGACTAAGAAGCCCCAGGTCCCTCAGCCTCTCCTCATCAGCCATGCCCTCCAGTCCCCTAATCATCCTCATAGCCCTCCGCTGGACCCTCTCCAGCAGATCCCTGTCCCTCTTCAACTTGGGAGCCCAAAACTGAACACAGTATTCAAGATGGGGTTTCACCAGGGCAGAGTAGAGAAAGCATAACAGTGATTAACCATCAAACTAAACTACTTTCTAAACCAGCATATTTAAGCAACTAGTCCACTGTTTACAGAATGTGAGAGCAGTGAAAAAAAATCACTGGTGTCTTATCTCTGCTTCTGTCAGCTTCTCTCATGGTACATCTTTGCCATGTGGCATGGGCTACTATAAGGTGTATACAGCCCTTACAAAACTGGAAGCTAGTTACAAGCAGGCATTTTGATGATGAATGCTAAAGCCAATCAGGGCTTTCAACACCAGTCTCTTTTCAGCTTCTGATTACCTAAGGAGCAACTTTCTGTACCACAGCACTTACTGTCTCTCCTGCAGCGACAGTGACTCAAAAAGGATCCAGTGATTCAGATATTTCTTTTGAAAGACTCTCTCCAGCTCTGATTGCAGCACAGGGCCTTAAAGCTACAAAATAATTCCTCTACTCAATTTAAGCTGCTCAAGCCAAAGAGGAGGTTGTCTTAGAAAGTTATATGCACACTGACTGCCCGTGAACTATGATTACATTACTCTGTCTTTCCTGTTCAATTCAACTGTACTGGTCTGATACAGAGCAGTGCAGAAGGAAGCAATTATCCATTACAATGTGTAAACTCCTTTTTTCAATGTGCAGACCCTGCACTCTTCCATTGGAGCTGAGGGAGCTGGGAGTGTTTAGTCTGGAGAAGAGGAGGCTCAGGGCAGACCTCATTGCTGTCTACAACTACCTGAAGGGAGGCTGTAGCCAGGTGGGGTTGGTCTCTTCTGCCAAGCAAATAGCAACAGAAAAAGGGGACACAGCCTCAAGTTGTGCCAGGGGAGGTCTAGGCTGGATGTTAGGAGGAAGTTGTTGGCAGAGAGAGTGATTGGCATTGGAATGGGCTGCCCAGGGAGGTGGTGGAGTCACCGTCCCGGGAGGTGTTGAAGAAAAGCCTGGATGAGGCTCTTAGTATCACACAGTCTCACAGTATCATCAGGGTTGGAAGAGACCTCACAGATCATCAAGTCCAAGCCGCTACCACAGAGCTCAAGGCTAGACCATGGCATCAAGTGCCAC
>WAAF01000636.1:55796-65855 GCA_013400475.1 Tricholaema leucomelas
CACCATTCCTGATGCAGGCAAGGATGCCATAGGCTCTCTTGGCCACCTGGGCACACTGCTGGCTCATGTTCAGGCGGGTATCAATCAGCACCCCCAGATCCCTCTCTGTCTGGCTGCTTTCCAGCCACTCCGACCCCAGCCTGTATCTCTGCATGGGGTTGTTGTGGCCAAAGTGCAGCACCCTGCACTTGGAGCCATTGAATGCCATCCCATTGGACTCTGCCCATCTGTCCAGGCGGTCAAGGTCCCGCTGCAGAGCCCTTCTGCCCTCCAACCCAGCCACATCAGCCCCCAGCTTGGTGTCATGGTCTAGTTGACTGGATAGGGCTGGGTGCTGGGTTGGCCTGGATGATCTTGGAGGTCTCTTCCAACCTGGTTGATTCTATGATTCTATGATTCTATCTTACTCTTCTCTATATTCAAACTTACTGGCATGCAGTTTGTCATCTTGTCCTTACCTCCTTCAATGTTTATGTAAATTGACAGACAATTTTAACACAGAGTTGTAAAATCCAGTCTATTTTAAACAGTATTTCTGAATATAGAGCAAAGAATATACAGGGACTTTGATTTGGACAGAACAGCTGCATCTTCTCTTAAGGAAATACATGAGATCAGTGTTTGACATTTTTTTTCCCTCCCAGTATGCCTTCTAATTAATTTTTACATTGCTTTTGTTTTGTAGTGTAATAAATCACAGTTAGCAATGCAGGCTGATGCAATATTGCTGTAATGCTCCAGAAAAGTGCTGGTGTGATAGTTATGAAGATGAGTGCATAGGCAAGCAGTTCACAGTATCACAGTATCACCAAGGTTGGAAGAGACCTCACAGATCATCAAGTCCAACCCTTTACCACAGAGCTCAATGCTAGACCATGGCACCAAGTGCCACATCCAACCTTGCCTAATGAATCCTCTAACAAAGTCACACACAGCTGAGAGGAGTATAAGTTATTGAAACCTTGGGGCTTACTGCACTGATAGGATGCTCTTTCAGGTATGGGGGTTTCATTCTTTATCATCATAGAATCAATCAGGTTGGAAGAGACCTCCAAGGTCATCCAGTCCAACCTGGCACCCAGCCCTGTCCAGTCAACCAGACCATGGCACTGAGTGCCCCATCCAGTCTTTTCTTGAACACCCCCAGGGATGGTGACTCCCCCACCTCCCTGGGCAGCCCATTCCAATGCCAATCACTCTCTCTGTCAAGAACTTCCTCCTAACATCCAGCCTATACTTCCCCCTGCACAACTTCAGGCTGTGTCCCCTTGTTCTGTTGCTAGTTCTTCTCTGGTTTGAGTGAAACTATTCACTGCCTTCCTTGCTTTGTAAGAGGCAGCAGTCCCTCACTTTATGGGAGACCTTACCCTTCTATGGAACAACAGGCAGGTTTGTGTGGGAGTGATCCGAAACACAAACTCACTGTGCTGTAGCAGTAACAAACCAATGCGATGCTGCAGAGATATACAGGTGTACTTTGCTGAATATATGAGTGACTTCACAGCACCATTAAAAGTCCCCAGACAGCTACATGAAGTGAGTCTTTGTACTTTGAAAAACAAGCAGTCTCTTGAAGACCTCAGGGAAAGCACAGATGAGCTTTGGTTTGTGCAGATACTGGGAAACACAATAGGTTGCAGGAAGTGAAAGTACCATGGAATGCTGGCATTAGCCACTCTCTTGTTTTGTGAGGACTGTTTCCCCTTTATTTCACACTTTTCCTATAGCTATAGAGAGCTCTTCTCATGATGTGTTTAGGGAGCATTTTTTCTTTTGTTTGTATGCAGTGAGAGCCAATGGCATCCTGGCCTGCATCAGGAATGGTGTGGCCAGCAGGAGCAGGGAGGTCATTCTGCCTCTGTACCCTGCACTGGTTAGGCCACACCTTGAGTACTGTGTCCAGTTCTGGGCCCCCCCAGTTTAAGAGGGACATTGAGATGCTTGAACGTGTCCAGAGAAGGGCAATGAGGCTGGTGAGAGGCCTCGAGCACAGCCCTACGAGGAGAGGCTGAGGGAGCTGGGATTGTTTATGGAGAAGAGGAGGCTCAGGGGTGACCTTATTGCTGTCTACAACTACCTGAGGGGTGGTTGTGGCCAGGAGGAGGTTGCTCTCTTCTCTCAGGCAGCCAGCACCAGAACAAGAGGACACAGCCTCAAGCTACACCAGGGGAAATTTAGGCTTGAGGTGAGGAGAAAGTTCTTCACTGAGAGAGTCATTGGACACTGGAATGGGCTGCCCAGGGAGGTGGTGGAGTCACCAACCCTGGATGCGTTTAAGGGTCATTTGGATGTGGTGCGTAGGGATATGGTTTAAGATGAATCTTGTAGAGTAGGGTTTGAGGTTGGACTTGGTGATCCTGAGGGTCTTTTCCAACCTGGATATTTCTGTGATTCTGTGATTTTCTCAAATGCTAAGCAGATTTAGGGGAAGCTTCTAGAGGCTTCATGGACAGGAGAGGCAAAGGTTGAAGCCGGAGTATGCATCATCTTACAATTTAGAAAGTTTTAGAGCCAAGAACTACTTGTAGAAGCAACAGGAAGCTTATAAAGGTGACCATAGCTATGTGCCAGTAATTTACAAGCCCATTTTATTTCTATTTCCTCTTACTTTGTTGTTTTGAGTTTTGCTTATTTAAGGGTTTGAGATTTTAGTCTAAGCATTTCTCTTTCGAAGCTCTGCTCAAATATGTCTGCAGGGCAATAAAGACCTGGTGAAGCATGCAAGATTAGAAAGCATTTCCAGGGAACACTGTCCTGGCAGTGAAAGAAGACAGTTCAGGTTGACTCATAACGTCATTAATTTCAAAAAGAACAAACTTGAGCAGGCTCATTGAGCAGGATTTGGGCACAAGAGCTGGATACGATTTCCAGCTTCACTATGTGGCAATTCACTTAGTCCATCCCACAGTCTATGCCTCCACCTATACACCAAAGATGTATGTCCTACTTCCTTGGACTCCCATAACCCTAGCACGGCAAATTGTACCATTTTCACCAGGAATAACAGGATTCTTTGTTTTCCACAAGAACCCAAAGTAAAAATAAAAGATTAAAGCCTTCCCTTTCCATTTGAGGGGCCAGGGGAATACCACACCTAAGATTTCAAAGAGAAAAAAAACAATAACATCTCCATGGAAATAAAATATTTTATAATTTGTTTGATTTTAGCTGTTACCAACTTCTTCTACCGACCAGCAGAACTGGAACATAGTGTGAAAGTTGTAAAAAGGTCAAAGAATTCAATATCAACTCCCCTGTATTTTCAGTTTAGGGAAAAGAAACAAAGGCTCCTAATGAGGACACGCCTTCCTAGGCTAGCAAAGAGCTCCACTTACTGGTAGATGCAAATCCCAAGTTACTACTTCCCACTGCCAAAAAGTAAGCAGTGATAAATCGATTGCACAGTTGGTCAACACAGCATGAAGAATCGCATTGCTTAAAAGTACCCACAGACAACTCACATCCATTCAAATACACTTCTTGGTTTGGAATTAAACTTTCACCAATTACAGGTGCATGGACAAGATGTAAAGTGACATTTAGGCAAAGCAAGTGACAGAGTGAAGAATCATTGCAGCCTACTGCAGTCTTTTCTCCATCATCAATAGGTCTTTGCTTATCTCCAGCACAAACCCTAAGGGTGAAATTTTGACACTATCAGTGTACTCTGGTATATCAAGATATTGTGGTGAGAAAATTAATCCAGATTGTGCACAATCTGCCTGTGTTTTGGCAGACTGTAGTGCACTACATATCCAAGTTACAGAGTTTCTCCAAAGTAGCATATGCTGAGCAAAAAAAAAAAAAAAAGCTGCTATCTGTAAACTGCTTTGTAAAATGCCTTTAAAAATATTCTCCCATGTCTTTATCTTTCATTGCAGCATTATTCTTTTCACACTAACAGCAAAGCAGAATATGGGCAGTTACTTTACCCAGCACTTGCAAAGCACAACATCAGAGTTCACTCACCTGAATGAAATTGCGTTTTGTGGTGTACAACAGGATATTTTGCATGCAATGAATGACCAAAGACTATTTTGCTCTATGCCAGGAGTAAGTATAAAAAGTCTGTTACTCTACACACTCAGTAAAAAATTAAACTTGTTTTTCAAGTATCTTGAAAGGATGTTTGGAATAACAGAGTGGTAAAGGAATACTGCACTTTGCTAGGAAGGAGAGAAGAATGTTAAATGGTCAGAGGAAACAGAATAAGGACCAGAGGTGAACCAAGAATATTTTAAAGGACATTATTAATAAACTATTTACATTTTTACTACATTACTATTACTTCATAGAATCATAGAATCATAGAATGGTTTAGGTTGGAAGGGACCTCAAGGATCATCCAGCTCCAACCCCCTGCCATAGGCAGGGACACCTCCCACTAGAGCAGGTTGCTCAAGGCCTCATCCAGCCTGGCCTTAAACACCTCCAGGGAGGAAGCATCCACAACCTCCCTGGGCAACCTGTGCCAGTGTCTCACCACCCTCACTGTAAAGAACTTCCTCCTAGCATCCAGTCGGAATCTCCCCTCTGCCAGCTTAAACCCATTTCATAGAATCAGCCAGGTTGGAAGAGACCTCCAAGCTCATCCAGTCCAACCTAGCACCCAGCCCTGCCCAATCAACTAGACCATGGCACTAAGTGCCTCATTCAGGCTTTTCCTGAACACCTCCAGGGATGGTGACTGAATCCATCACCTCCCTGGGCAGCCCATTCCAATGCCAATCACCCTCTCTGTGAAGAACTTCCTCCTAACATCCAGCCTAGACCTCCCCCAACACAACTTGAGGCTGTGTCCCCTTGTTCTGTTGCTGTTTGCTTGGCAGAAGAGACCGACCTCCACCTGGCTACAGCCTCCCTTCAGGTAGTTGTAGACAACAATGAGGTCAGCCCTGAGCCTCCTCTTCTCCAGACTAAACACTCCCAGCTCCCTCAGTCTCCTCTCATAGGACTTGTGTTCCAGGCCCCTCACCAGCTTCATCACCCTTCCCTGGACACATTCCAGTATCTCAACATCTCTCTTGAATTGAAAAGCCCAGAACTGGACACAGTTACATTACTTACTTGCATTACTTACATTACTTTACTACATTACTTACATTACTATTAGATACTATTAACTTAAATTGCACCAAGCCCATATATGACTAGAAGTTAATTCAATTAGTTTCATCAAGATCACTACGAAAACATTCTGATTTTTTTCATTTGGCTATCTAAACTGATTTGGCTCTTTAATGTCAAAGTTTTCCAGGCAGTCAGTGAAGGACAGATTGTTACACATTGCTGTAAGTTCATACACTGTATTCAGAGGGACCACTGATAAACTGGAGTTACCTCTGTCCTTTCAGTCACTGCATACACCCCAATAGGCAGATTGTTCTGGATGAGCCATTGAAACAGCAGTTCTCTAGGGCCCAGGAAGAATTTAGTGTGGAAAATTTACCACAGAGTGCTCAATAGGCATGAATTCAGTTGTAACTCAGGTGCTTTCTCAAATCTGGGCTTTGATTGTTTTTATCCCAGTGAAGAGTTTAACAAGATACGCTCTTTCTCTTGCAGCGTTGACCACTCTCCCTTTCCAATCACACTACTCACACTGGTCGATTGCATGCAGCTTTCCACCATCATGATGGCCTGTCTTGACTTTTATAGGCATTTTAGCTTTGATTTTCACACACACCTAGGATCAGTGTCACTATATTTGAAATCATATTCAGGTCCACGCAGGCATTTGCTTAAAACGCATGCAGACAGGAAATTAATAGTGTCCCATTTGTCCAGCTGTTTAATTAGCTCATTGGTAATGTTACTACAGATGGAAATCTATCTTAGTGGTGTCTCAATGAAGATCTGACATAGAACACTGACTTTCTGTGGTGGTTTGGGTGTCCCCTGCCCCCCCCCCCCCCCCCCCCCCCTTCACCCCCCCCCCNAGAAAGCAAGATGGAGTTCAGCCAGCAGCCTCAGCTCTCCCCAGCAGGCAAAGAGAGCCGAGAGCAAAAGCCCAGAGCGAAGTGCCCAAGCAAAGTGACCTTTTTTGTTTTGCCTTTCTTCTTTACACGTCTCAGCAAGGCTGTGAGCGAAGTAGACCTTACCATTGTTTTAATTTCTCAGACTATGATCTAATTCTTCTCGCCAAAAGCATTCTAGCTAGGCTCAAACTAGCACACTTTCTAAAAGCAATTTTTAAGGAAACACCCCTATAGGAATTAAAGCTCTGGATGCATATGTAAAGTCCTGCTGCTTTTGTCAGTTCTAAGCATGAACTAGTTTAAGGGAAATAAAGTACAACAACTACACAACTTTCATCACCCAACAGAAGCACACAGGCAAGACAACATGTGTTAGTTTGAAGCTAGCTAGAATGTTTTGGTGAGAAGAACTAGATTACAGGCTGTGAAAGGAAAACAGTGGTGATGTCTACTGCACTCATAGACTTGCTGAGATGTGTAAGAACAAGAACACAAACATAGATAAGGGAGTTGCTCTCTATCTGGGCTTTGGGCTGCATTTTTTCTCTCTAACCTAACCTGCCATCTCTCTGATTAATCCACCTGCTTCCTAACTCCCCTGGCCGATCCTCCAATCTTCCTAGGGCATAAGGCAAGATCTGGGGTAAGGGAGAGGGGTGGGAGGAAGGTGGAAGGGCAGTTGAGAGCCCTCCTGTGGACTCTGGTTTCTTGGAGGGCTGTTGTGTTTCTATATTACCCTTTAACTTGCATATATCTGTATATAACTGCATATATTGTAAATCCCTGCTTGTCTGTTGTGCTAAGCTGTAAATATAAAGCTTCATTCCATTTCCAGAGCTGCTAAGTCTAGTCTGGGTGATTTTCCAAAGCGGGGGGGGGGGGGGCAGGGAACACCCAAACCATCACACAACACCATCACACAATGAGTCCCTCATCTGCAGACAGAGAATTGGGAGAAAAAGTTCAATTCTTTTCCCCCACCAAATATTACACAAATGGCCTCTAGAGGGATCCAGGTTATTGCTTTTATGCTGAAGTCTCGGTTGGGTTCTTTGTAAAACTCCATTACCTTTTAACAACTGAATCATTCACCTATAAATAATGATGCAAGCATTGCACATTAATGGGTGGTAGAAATACAAAGCTCATGACCAGGAGGAAGCTTTTGTGAAAACACAGGAATTACAAAACCTGGAGAGTAAGTTTCACACTCAGTGGCACTAAGTCCAGCCTCAAATCAGCTCTCAGTGCATATCAGGCTGAACAAAACAATACAAACCCACAGCACTGCCTAGACATTTAACTGCCTATCTGAGACTCGGCTCAGCTGGTGAGTCTGAACAATTAGGTTAGGAATGTGGTAAGAATTAAGCTCATGTTTCTGGGGAATTGGGTCACTATTTCCATTTCAGCTCCTAGATTACTCATGAAAAAAGTATATTGCTTCTAAATGATTGTCTCTGGCTTGGGCTCTGTTTGCCTGGATTGTTTCACCTAGTTTGATTTTTCACAGCTGCTTTTAATAAATCAAGCACAGAGGATTTCCAAGTTAAACAAAGAGGAAAAACTTAATTCTATGGAGTCTGTAATCTATATGGTCTATTTTCTGCTTTGACCAAACAACAGATATGGCAAGTAGCTTCAAGACAGCTTCAAAATTCAATCTAATAAAGTTTTTACTGAATACACACTTCACATGCAATCAAATGTAAGCAAAGCAGATGTAATGACTGTAGGCATGCAGAAATGCCTATGCATGTTGGTCTGATAGCAAGTCCTAGACATAGAATCATAGAATCAACCAGGTTGGAAGAGACCTCCAAGATCATCCAGTCCAACCTAGCACCCAGCCCTAGCCAGTCAACTAGACCATGGCACTAAGTGCCTCAGACAGGCTTTGCTTGAACACCTCCAGGGATGGACTCCACCATCTCCCTGGGCAGCCCATTCCAATGCCAATCACTCTCTCTGCCAACAACTTCCTCCTAACATCCAGCCTATACTTCCCCCAGCACAACTTGAGGCTGTGTCCCCTTGTTCTGTTGCTGGTGGTCTGGCAGAAGAGACCAACCCCCACCTGGCTACAACCTCCCTTCAGGTAGTTGTAGACAGCAATGAGGTCACCCCTGAGCCTCCTCTTCTCTAGGCTAAACAACCCCAGCTCCCTCAGCCTCTCCTCACAGGGCTGTGCTCCAGGCCCCTCACCAGCTTTGTTGCCCTTCTCTGGACACGTTCCAGCACCTCAACATCTCTCCTGAATTGAGGAGTCCAGAACTGGACACAGCACTCAAGGTGTGGCCTGACCAGTGCTGAGTACAGGGGCAGAATAACCTCCCCCGTCCTTCTGGCCACACTGTTCCTGATATAGGCCAGGATGCCATTGGCTCTCTTGGCCACCTGGGCACACTGCTGGCTCATCTTCAGCTACTATCCACCAGTACCCCCAGGTCCCTTTCCTCCTGGCTGCTCTCCAGCCACTCTGTCCCCAGCCTCTAGTGCTGCTTGGGGTTGTTGTGGCCAAAGTGCAGAACCCTGCACTTGGTCTTGTTCAATCTCATCCCACTGGCCTCTGCCCACCCATCCAGCCTGTCAAGGTCCCTCTGCAGGGCTCTCCTACCCTGCAGAAGTAGTGTTCATACAACACTAACAATAGCACTTGATTGACAAAGATATTTATTATTTCTGGTGTACCTTCTGTCAACCTAGAAAATGCAAATAAATCATCCTCTGCCTCCAACAATTTTGTGAAGATAATTTTTTAATATCTGGAAGGGCTTAGCTGAGCAACTAGACCACAGATTTAGGTAGAAAGGCTCAACAAATTACAACAGATTTTAGATAAGAGAACCTGATTCTCCTCCAGTGAAAACACTGAGAGCTTTTGTCTCCAGATCAAAAAGCATATTGTGCAGTTAAAGTCTCCTGCTGATGATTTTGGGGTTTAAATTTCAGTTTGCAATGAATAAAACAAACAAAAAACCCCATCAAAAAACCCAACCCACCACATTTAATTAAAAATGCTAGTGCAAACCAGGCATAGTTGCCTTATGTTTTATTGCATGCTTAGTATAATATTAGTAAGGCTGTAGAATTAAACATTTAAGCTCCTTCCTGAGGGTAAAATAACAAAACAAACAATCAGAAATTGGAGTCTAAACAAACATTTCTCATTCTGCTAAGTATGCTGCGCATTGAGACCTCATCTTGAATACTGTGCTTAGTTTTGGACTCCCCCAGTTGAAGAGGGACAGGGATCTGCTGGAGAGGGTCCAGAGGAGTATTATGAGGATGATTAGGGGACTGGAGGGCATGGCTGATGAGGAGAGGCTGAGGGACCTGGGGCTGCTTAGTCTGGAAAAGAGAAGACTTAGAAGGGATTTGATAAATGTTTATAAGTATCTGAAGGCTGCCAGGAGGGGGGACAGGCTCTGCTTTCTTGCTCCTTGGGATAGGACAAGGAGCAATGGGTGTAAGTTGCAGCACAAGAGGTTCCACCTCAACACAAGGGGGAACTTCTTTACTGCAGGGGTCCCAGAGCACTGGAACAGGCTTTCCAGAGAGGTTTTAGGGTCTCCTTCTCTGGAGCCTTTCAAGGCCTGTCTGGATGTGTTCCTCTGTGATCTGTGTTAGATAGAATTGTCCTGCTCTGGCAGGGGGGTTGGACTCGATGATCTCCTTGGGTCCCTTCCAACCCCTAACATCCTGTGAGCTGTGATCCTGTGTGACCTATCATTCACTGATCTAGAATGCAGAATGCTTTTTGCACAAACAACTATCACAATGGTTATAATATCTGACTAAGAAATAGTATAAAGTATAAAATCCATTCACAGATTAAGGAAAGGATCGATTCCTGAAACAGTAATATTTCCTTTATTATTCTTCTTATTCCCACATATATTTTTCCTCTCCCCGATGTAGAGAAAAGATTATCTATAAAGGTGAATATAATTTGTTTCCTTCCAATTAGAATTCACAGAAATAGTTAAAAGTTTAGGGTTCTGAGGTGGGGGCTTGTTTGTATGTTGATTTTTTTTCCTAATCTTCTCTAACTTTCAACTACTTAATGATTTCTCTACAA
>WAAF01000637.1:11648-32669 GCA_013400475.1 Tricholaema leucomelas
CCAGAACTGGACACAGTACTCAAGGTGTGGCCTGACCAGTCTTGAGTACAGAGGAAGAAGGATGAGGCTGCTGAGACAAGTAAGTATTTTTAGTCCCCTGGTAGGACAGCTGTAATTACATTCTGCAATGCTTTCTTTAAACAAAATGCAAAATAAAACTCTCCAAGTTCATTTTTAGCTGGCAGTTTTCTCTGCTATAGTATATCCCAATGAAGCTAAAGTCTGTTCACATCCACCTAGGTAAAGCATTAAAAAAAATGACTATGAATACATCAATGAGATCTGCTGCTAGCACAAACTTTATGAATCCAAATATTCCAGTGAGGAAATACAACAGTTGTTGGATGTAAGGTATCCTCTTGGATACCTTGCTTTTTGGTAAAGCACAGCACAAAGGACTGGCAATATGGAGATCAGGAATTCTCTTACAATTTGGTAGACTCTGTAATGAATGAATCAACAAATAAATATTCAAAATAAAACTAAGATAGGTACCCAGGCATCATGACTCAGGCTTTGGCCAAGCCTACCTTTTCATGCTGGATGTTCAGATGGGCAAGCAGTGTTCCTCAGGGGTTTGTATTGGGATCAGTGTTGTTCAGTATCTTCATCAATAATCTCAACAATGAGACTGAGGCACTCTCACCAAGTTTGTAGATGACACCAAGCTGTGTGGTGCAATTGATAAGTCTGAAGGATGAGACAAGTGCCATCCTGACAGGCTGGAGAAGCGAGTTCAAGAGAACCCCGTGAGGTTCAAAATGGCAAAGTACAAGGTACTGCACTTAGGTTAGAGTAACCCTAGGTATCAGTCTAGGCTGGGGATGATGAGACTGAGAGCAGCTCTGCAGAAAGAGTTTGGGAGTTCTGGTGGACAAGAAGCTCGACATGAGTCAGCAAGGGCACTTGCAGCCCAGAAGGCCAAGGACAACCTGGGCTACATGAGAAGCAGCCTGGCCAGAGATGGAGAAAGGATTCTGCCCCTCTGCTCTGCTCTGCTCTGCTCTGCTATGCTCTGGGGAGACCTCACCTGCAGTGCTAGGTCCAGATGTGCAGCCCTCAACACAGGAAGGACATGGACCTGATGGAACTGGTCCAGAAGAGGCCACAAAAATGATCAGGGGGTTGGAGCATCTCTGTAATGAGGACAGGATGATGAAGCTGGGGTTGTTTAGCCTGGAGAAGAGAACGCTTCAGGGAGACCTTAGAGCAGCCTTCCAGTACCTGAAGGGGGATCCAAGCAGACTGCAGAATGACTGTTCCCAAAAGCCTATAGGGACAGGACAAGGGCAATGGTTTGAAATGAGAGCAAAGCAGATTTAGCTTGGATGTGAGGAACAAGTTCTGCACCATGAGGGTGGTGAAACACTGCAACAGATTGCCCAGAGAGGTGCCTGGGGATAGTCAAGAGTGTGCTGGACAAGGCTGTGAGCTATATATGATCTAGTGGAGGCTGCCTACTGCTAGAGAGTTGGACAAGATGTCCTTTGGAGGTCTGTGATTCTATGCCTTTGCTGAATTGCTCTGGCCTGCAAATCTCCATTGAGGAGTGGCACCAGAGTCATGTAGAGCACCACCCTGAATGGTTGGGAGTTGTAAAAGAAATCAGTCAGATACCTTGTTAAGAAACAGATCAGTTACACTTAAGGATTGATGATGTGTTTTCAATCCTGGGGAAGGTTCCTCTCAATATCTACAGAACTGTCCTGCTTAAAAAAGCAAACACAAACCTGACATCTTGGAGAAACCAGAGATGCTGCACAAAGAGAAAGGAATGACAAAGTTCAGCTTGCAAAACAAAAATTAATTGTTTGTGACAGAATTCTAGCCCTTGCTCTCTGGCCAGAGTTAAGTAAACATTCACACAAGGAGACGGAAAAATAGAAGTGAGTAAATGGCCTCAAGTTGTGCCAGGAGAGGCTGAGATTGGACACTGAAGAAAACTCCTTCCTTGGAAGGGTTCTCAAAGTCTGGCCCAGGCTGCCTAGAGAGGTGGTTAAATCTCCATCTCTGAAGCAATCTAAAAGCTGTGTAGATGTGGTGCTGAGGGACATGGTTTAGCAGAGACTTGGTAGAGTCAGAGAATGGTTGGAGTCTGTGACCTCAAAGGGCTTTTTCTTCCATAACAACTCTGTGATTCTATGGTTCCATGATTGTGTGAGATGAAAGCTGACAAAGTACAAGTGGACAACCTTCAGAATTTCACAGTAGTAACAGCAAGCTCTAAAGGCATCAGCAAGACAGAGAGGGCAAAACTCAACCAAAGAAAACCACAGCATGTAATTAAAGAGCCCACAAAAAAATATCAGAGATTTGACATCTAATTTTCAAGGTTCACTGTTGCCAGATATACTGAGAAATAGAATTTTGGATCCATAATCTTTAATTTAGTTTGTCAAGACAACCAAACTCAAGAAGACAAAGTTTTGCTTTGTATAATTCTAAGCAGAAACCCATATCCTGCTGCTTTTGTTGAGGTAATGCTTCTGCAGGGAAAAGTGTATTTCCCTGCTATTAAAAAGCAAACATATCCAATCCCAGTGTTTCTCTGCAGTACGTTTAATTATACTTGTATTTCCACAAACGGCATTAAATCATATTGAGCACATGGAGGTGTGCCCTGGCAACTTTCCTGTTGCTTTAATAGCTATTTGCTTCAGCCAGAACACTGCCATCCGAGCTGTCTCCCTTTCCACAACCTCCACCTTTCTCCAAGCTTGCGGGAGGTGCAGTCATGAACCTGGAATCGATGATGTCTCTCACAAAATCTGCCTCACCTTTCATCAGTTCATTGTTTCAGCAACATTGCCCTTCATTTCTTTAGATGTCTGTCTCTCCAATGTGTTTGGCTGCACTTTAACATAAGATGTGCTCCACAACCTATTTGTTGAGACGCTGCCACCACCACCACCATCATCATCATCATCATCATCATCATCATCATCATCATCATCATCATCATCATCATCATCATCATCATCATCATCATCATCATCATCAATAATGTTTGCTAACCAGTGAAGAACTGCACATTTTAAAGATGTTCATTTCCAAGCACATCCTTAAAGGGTGAACGGAGCAACACAGAGTGCTTTATTGCTGCCTACACAACAGTCCGTCATCATTCTTAACAGACATTGCTACCTTCTCAAAGTTTGGGGGAAACAACATAGCCATGAGACCACCAGAGGCAAAACAAGGGGGGATTTTTCTATGTGTGAGTGTCAGTGATTAAAGATGCTATGCAGATCCAGAAGAGAAGTGTTCTTGAAAGGACCAAGATCTGGAATTAGATGCTTCACAAATGTAAGGAAGCAGAACTCACTGAATCATAGAACCACAGAATTATCATCTGGAAGGGACCTCCAATGGGCATCCAGACCAACCTCCCTGCAGTCAGCAGAATCAACCTCCACTAGATTAGATATTGCTCACAGGCTTGTCCAGCATGAGCTTGAATATCTGCTTGAACGGGGCCTCAAACACCTCCCTGGGCAACCTGTTGCAGTGTTCCACCACCCTCATTGTGCAGAACTTGTTCTTCACATCCAAGCTAAATCTGTTCTTCTCCCACTTCAGACCATTGCCCCTCATCCTGACCCTGCAGGCCTTTGGGAACAGTCCCTCTGCAGTCTGCTTGGAGCCGCTTCAGATACCGGAAGGCTGCTCTAAGGTCTCCCTGAAGTGTTCTCTTCTCTAGGCTAAACAACCCCAGCTCCATTATCCTGTCCTCATTGCAGAGATGCTCCAAACCCCTGATCATTTTTGTGGCCACCTCTGGACCCACTCCATCAGTTCCATGTCCTTCCTGTGTTGAGGGCTGCACATCTGGACCTAGCACTGCAGGTGAGGTCTCCCCAGAGCAGAGCAGTGGGGCAGGATCCCCTCTCTCCATTTCTGACCACACTGCTTCTGATGTAGCCCAGGCTGCCCTTGGCCTTCTGGGCTGCCAGTGCTCATTGCTGGCTCAGGACAGGGAATTACAGACACACGGCCTCTACAATGTATTTGCAACTCAGAATCTTTCAGTCAACCCAAGAGAAGTGAATATGGTCATATAAAAAGTCTTATTATTGAATTTTATAAATCTTATAATTCACGTAATAATCACAGAATCATAGAACTGATTTGGTTGAAAAGACCTCTAAGATCATTGAGTCCAACCACCAATCTCAAAGGTCTTCAAAACAGAAGAAGGAATTGTTCTTGGGTACAAAGTTTTACAGGTCTGGGGAAGACCTTTCCAACCTTTTCTATAAAGGCCAGTCTTTCTTTTCCCTTCTACCCAAAAGCCCTTCCTCCAGATGGGGATTCCTGTTCTTTTCCCTGCCTGGAGAGAAGAGATAAAACACAAGGGATTTTCTGTCTCTGCGCTCCTGCATGTGGCTCCGGGAGACAATGTGCATCAGAATAGAGCACTAAGGCTGCTAGAGGTGCACAGAAGGAGGTAATAGCCAGATGGACACATTTAAGATGTCTTTCAGCTTTCAAGAGCTGGCCAATACATGCCAGTGCAAAGGCAGGAAAATAATGGTCAAAACACCCACACCAGAAATTGACACTTTTTTTTAGGAAGCCCCTGGTAAGTTTAAAAATAGAGGAATACATCCTCAAAATGGTCAAAAAATATTTTGAGGTGAGCGTATAATTTCTGTACACCAGAAACAAATAAATGACATTTCTACATTGTCATGAGGAAAAGTTTCAAGTACAGAATTCTAAGACTGACAAAGTCAAAGGCAAGTGAGGAGATGACAGGCAGATCTCAACTGTAGAGAGTACTGCTGAAATAACCTGCAATAAATATCAGGCAGAAAGAAGGAATTTGGTTGTATAACCAGAGCAGGATCTGAGTTATTGGAAAAGGTCTCTGTGGAGATCTGAGATAATCACAAAAGCTGTCTTCCTCATTACGGGTTTCACAGCTGCACAGCTCATCCAAAATAGAACAAACTATCAAGAGCCCCTTCTCACAGTCTCTCTTCACAGCTTAAAAGCATGAAACTTCTTGGGTCTTTGAAAACCCTTAGTGGAATTTAACTAGTAAAGACACACTGGTGCCTGATTCCACACGGGTTTTTGGGGGGCGAAAAAAAACTCTATGAGGAGAGGCTGAGGGAGCTGGGGTTGTTTAGCCTGGAGAAGAGGAGGCTCAGGACTGACCTCATTGCTGTCTACAACTACCTGAAGGGAGGCTGTAGCCAGGTGGGGGTTGGTCTCTTCTCCCAGGCAACCAGCAACAGAACAAGGGGACACAGTCTCAAGTTGTGCCGGAGGAGGTCTAGGCTGGATGTTAGGAGGAAGTTGTTGCCAGAGAGAATGATTGNCCATGAGCATCTAGACCAACCCTTCTGCAGTAAGCAGAAGCACCCTCCAGTAGAACAGGTTGCCCTGCAGAGCTTCACCGAGTATCCCCAGTGATGGAGCCTCAACTGCTTCCATGGGCAACCCATTCCAGTGTTCTGCCATCCTCATGGCACAGAAGTTGTTCCTCACATCCAATTTAAATCTGCTCTTCTCTCATTCCAAACCACTGCCACTTGTCCTGTCCCTGCAGGCCTTCGCAAACAGTCCCTCTGCAGCCTTCTTGTAGCTCCTTCAGGTACCGGAAGGCAGCTCTAAGGTCTGCCTCGAGCCTTCTCTTCTTCAGGCTGAACAGCCACAGCTCCCTCACCACGTCCTCATGGCAGAGATGCCCCAAGCCCCTGATAATTTTTATGGCCCTACCTGTCGTGGCACCAAAACCGACGCAAATCAAATAGAAAAAGGAATACGAAACCTCCAAATAAAGAGAAGACTTAAGTGCCTGCATTGTTTTATATGTGTGCACGCACTATGTATTTGAAACACTGTCATCTGTCCTACATACACTTTAAATTCCATTTTTACACCTTTTACATAGGTCCTTTGGGCCACATTCATAGCTTGTTTAGTAATATCATTGTTGGGATGAGGTTTCATTGTTCCTTACCTCATTTGATCATTTGCAGCATTGCACAGATAAGAAATAAGGGAAAAAAAAATAGGAAAGGCTCCTAATAGTTTGTTCTTGCTCTGCCCGGGTGAAAATGGCACATAACACTCACAAATCCCTAATTTCACAGCCAGGGCTGGAAAATGTAGTTTTATTAAAGTATCTTTTCTTTTACTTTTCCTTACATGGTATCATTGTTTGTAACCCTTACAAAGCCATGGGTGGGTGTGTTTGTGTGCTGCACCTACAGTTAATCAGTTGGGGGTTGATTTTGGAAACTTGTATGAAAACATCAAGAAAAAAGACTCTACAGATATAGAATTATAGAATTAACCAGGTTGGAAGAGATCTCTAAGATCATCCAGTCCAACCTAGCACCCAGCCCTATCCAGTCAACCAGACCATGGCACTAAGTGCCTCATCCAGGCTTTTCCTGAACACCCCCAGGGACGGTGACTCCACCACCTCCCTGGGCAGCCCATTCCAATGCCAATCACTCTCTCTGGCAACAACTTCCTCCTAACATCCAGCCTNTACAGAGGAAGAATAACCTCCCTCGTCCTACTGGCCACACTGTTCCTGATACAGGCCAGGATGCCATTGGCCCTCTTGGCCACCTGGGCACACTGCTGGCTCATCTTCAGCCTACTATCCACCAGTACCCCCAGGTCCCTTTCCTCCTGGCTGCTCTCCAGCCACTCTGTCCCCAGCCTGTAGTGTTGCTTGGGGTTGTTGTGGCCAAATGGTAAAGGCATATGGGTAAAGGCAAATAAAATTCCCAATCTAGTGAGAAACAATTGGTATTTTGCCATTTCCTCTCAACACTACAGTGTTTTGTTTGTTTTGTTGTGCTACAGGCAGCAAACCTCAACAAAAATCTGTCCATTACCCTTCAGTCACTCCAAAGCTAGGTGAGTTCTTTAAAACCCTCTCTGATTACTGCTCAGAACACTCTTAACATCACAGAATCACAGAATCACAGAATTAATCCGGTTGGAAAAGATCTTTGAGATCATCGATTCCAACCTATCACATAACCCTTCTAATTAACTCAACCACGGCACTAAGTGCCTCATCCAGCCTCCTTTTAAACACCTCCAGGGACGGTGATTCCACCACCTATCCCAGCAGCCCATTCCAATGCCAATCACTCTTTCTGTGAAAAACTTATTCCTAACATCCAACCTAAACCTGTCCTGGGCAGCTTGAGACTGTGTCCCCTTGGTCTGTTACTGGGTGCCTGGGAGAAGAGACCAATCCCCACCTGGCTACAATCTCCTTTCAGGTTGTTAGAATCATTGTTGTAGAGAGCAGTAAGGTCTCCTTTGAGCCTCTGCTTCTCCAGGCATAATGAACCCAGCTCCCTCAGCTGCTCCTCGTAGGGCTGTGCTCCAGCCCCCTCACCAGCCTTGCTGCCCTTCTCTGGACATGTTCAAGCACCTCAGCATCTTTCTTAAATTGAAGGGTCCAGAACTGGACACAGTACTCAAGGTGTGGCCTGACCAGTGCTGCCACAGGGTCAGAAAGACTTCCCTGGTCCTGCTGGTCACATTCCTGACATAGGCCTGGAGTGCTTTAAATATTTATATCACACATATTTAAATATTTATATTACATAGTGCCTTAAATATTCATATCATCCAATGTTACATCAAGGCCCACTGCAATGAAGTTTTCTGTATTGAGGGGATTGGCAATTTAACACTAAGGAGTTGACAGTAAGAATCATAGGATCCTTTAGATGGGAAAAGACTCTTAGGACCAGGAGTCCAGCTGTTAAAAACCCTGTGAAACAACAGCTAAAGCTGACACGCTGTAGAAGCAGAGTAGAACACAACACAGTCCTTCACAGATTCATAGAATGATTTGAGTTGGAGGGGACCTTAAAGATCATGTAGGTCTACCTCCACTGCCAGCACCAGGAACACTGCCCACCAGCCTAGGTGGTTCAAGCCTGGCCTTCAACACCTCCAGGGAGGAGGCATCTGCAACCTCCCTGGGCAATCTGTGCCAGTGTCTCACTACCCTCACTTCCAAGAATTTTGTTCTCCTCTCCAGTCTCAATCTCCCCTCTCCCTGCTCAAAGCCATCATCCTTCGTCCCGTCACTCCCAGCCCTTGTCCAAAGTCTCTCCACAGCTCTCCTGCAGCCCCCTCAGGTACAGGAAGGCTGCTCTCAGGTCTCTCTGGAGCCTTCTTTTCTCCAAGCTGCACAGCTCAAAGTATCCCAGACTGTCCCCATAGGGAAGGCACTGCAGCCCTCATGGTTGTATTTATTGCAGGACAACTTTTATTTCCACACTGCAGGGACAAAGCCAAGTTCTGACTGTGGCAGGCTACGGAAGGACGAGACAGAAAGTGAGTTACTCCCCTTGCCCCCAGATCACTCAAACCATGGCTGCATCTCCACAAGACTACACTGCCTAGAGCACTGCTGCTCCACCTTCTGAAATGATAGGCTATTTCTAAGCTATCACATTCCAGACTACCACACACCCTAACCATCAAGCCTTTTTAAAAGACATGCTGTGTAACACGGATGGATGATCTTTATGAAGATAGAGTATTTCATCAGTAAGTTTGCTTATGACACCAAGCTGGGTGGCAGCACCAATCTTCATGAGGGCAGAGAGGCTCCAAAGAGGGACAGATTGGATCCATGGGGTAAGCTTCAACAAGGCCAAATGCCAGGTCCTGCACTTGGGCCACAACAACCCCAAGCAACACTAGAGGCTGGGGGCAGTGTGGCTGGAGAGCTGCCTGGCAGAAAGGGACCTGGTGGTGGTAACTGACAAGCAGCTGAATATGAGCCAGCAGTGTGCCCAGGTGGCAAAGAGAGCCAATGGCATCCTGGCTGGGATTACAAATGCTGTGTCCAGCAGTAGCAGGCAGGTGATTGCCCCCTTGTACTCTGCTCTGGTGAGGCCACACTTCGAATGTTCTGTTCATTTTTGGGCACCTCAATACAGGAGAGGTGTGGAGGTGCTGGAGCAAGGGCAGAGGAGGGCAACAAAGCTAGGAAGGCCCTGGGTAATAAATCTGATGAGAAGTGACAGAAGGAGCTGGGGATGGTTAGTTTGAAACAGAGGAGGCTGAGCGGAGATCTCATGGCTGTCTACAGCTACCGGAAAGGACTTTGTGGGGACGTTGGTGCTGGTCTCTTCTCACAGGTAATCAGTGACAGAAGAAGAGGGAATGGCGTCAAGCTGTGACTGTGTAGGCTTAGACTGAATGTCAGGAAAAAAAAATTCTCAGCAAGAGTGGTCAGGGACTGGAATGGGCTGCCCAGGGAGGCGGTGGAGTCACCAACCCTGGATGTGTTTAAAAGTTGTTTGGATGTGGTGCTCGAGGACACGGTTTAGGGTGCACCTTGTAGAGGAGGAATATTGGTTAGACTTGGTGATCCTGAGGGCATTTTTGAACCAGAATGTTTCTATGATTCTGCGATACCTGAGGAGCATTCAACATGGAAAGTAACTGCAAATCACAGCCTGAGAACTAGTGGTGTGGCAAGCTGTTATTACAGCACAGTAAAGAAAGAATAGGTAAGCAAGAGAAGAAATACAGTCTGAAACCAAGGAGGGCATAATATTAAGTTTAAAAGGACAAGTAACAGCAGTAGGTGTAAAAACAAGCTGAAGCAACAGACCTTTTGAGTAGCTGCATGTGCTCCTCATGTTGTAAAACTGATCAGCCAGCAGAGTCATACTAATCAAGGCACTGCCAAAACCTCTCCAGGAAATTACATCACTTGTCTAATTCCTGTCACTTCATTATGTGTAGTTCAGTACTGCTACACAGGACAAGGAAAGTTATTCTGTTAGGAGGAAGTTCTTCACAGAGAGAGTGATTTGCCATTGGAATGGGCTGCCCAGGGAGGTGGTGGAGTTGCTGTCCCTGGGGGTGTTCAAGAAAAGCCTGGATGAGGCACTTAGTGCCATGGTCTGGTTGACTGAATAGGGCTGGGTGCTAGGTTGGACTGGATGATCTTGGAGGTCTCATCCAACCTGGTCGATTCTATGATTCTATGATTATNAGGTTTAGCTGTATCTCTCCATATGAATAACAATCCTGTTTCTAAGAATAAAAAGAAAGACAATTGGTTCAATTACTTCTAGACTGTATTTTTATACTTGAATATATTAAGATGAGTTTTACAGAGATTCTTCTTGAGATGTGATGGCAATCTTGGAATACTTTAGTGGGTAGGTGGCATTTTTTACTGTTTTTCTTCTGCACACCATCATCATGAAATACTCATTCTCACCTCAAGCAGGTAAGAAAAATAAAAGAGCAGAAAAGGTTTTCTAATAGGGCACTAAGGTAAAAAAAAAAAAAAAAAAGTAAGGCAATCATTATGGCTTTTTAACCTCCAAAATGCATTGTGAATGTTGACCAATGCAGAAGAAGATGGCCAAGAAGGGCAACAGCCTTCTGGCTTGCATCAGAAATAGTGTAGCCAACAGGTCTAGGGGTGTGATTCTTCCCCTGTATTCACCACTGCTGAGGCCAAACTTCAGTTCTGGGCCCTCACTGAGGAGCTGGAATATGTCCAGAGAAGGGCAACAAAACTGGGGAAGGGTCTGGAGAAGAGGGATGGGGAGGAGCAGCTGAGGGACCTGAGGGTGTGTAGTGTGGAGAAGAGGAGGCTAAGGGCAGACGTCATTGCTCTCTACAGCTCCCTGAGAGGAAGCTGGGACCAAGTGTGGGTCAGGCTCTTCTCACATGCAATATGTGACAGGACAAGAGGAAACAGTCTCCAGCTACGCCCAGGGAGGTTCACTTTGGGTATGAAGAAATGCTTATTCCCAGAAAGGGTTCTCAGGCACTGGAGCAGGCTGCTGAGTTAGGTGGTGGAATCGCCTGGTGCTCTCAAAAGTCTCTTCCAACCTCAGCAGTTCTACGACTCTAAACAAAAGATGTGCTGAAACTTCACAACTTCGGCATACAAGGAGACCAGGAATTCCAGGAGAAAAAAAAATCTCACCTAACGAAAAAGCAGTTTTTCAATGCCTGAAGGAATTCTCTGTCACAGAACCTCTTTAGATCCCATCTGCGTATTTCTGGAATCTCTGTTTCAAAGCTCTTCTGAAGAGTGACTTTTGAGCTCCCTGAATTCCCTGGGTAGTCACTATCCATGGAGGTGTTAAAAAATGTGTAGATCAGGCACCTGGGGACACAGTCTAGTGGTCCTGGACATGCGTGGTAGAAGGTAGGACGGGATGGTCTTACAGGTCTTTTCCAACATTTATGATTCTATAATCACAGAATGTCAGGGTCTGGAAGGAACCTCAAAAGATCATCCATTCCAACCCCCCTGCCATAGGAGGATCTCCTTTACCAGATCACACAGGAACACATCCAGGTGGGTTGTGAATATCTCCAGACAGGGACACTCCACAGCTGCATTGGGCAGCCTCTTCCAGTGTTCTGTCACCCTCACACTGAAAAAAATCCTCCTCATATTTCCTATGCTTCAGCTTCCACCCATTGGCCCTTGTCCTGTCATCGGGCATCACTGAGCACATCTTGTCTCCATCCTCCTGGCACTCAGAAGACTTTATGTATTTATAAACATTGATGAGGTCACCTCTCAGTCTCCTCTTGTCCAAGATAAAGAACCTCAGCCCCCTCATTCTCTTCTCCTAATAGAGATGTTCCATTCCCTTCATCATTTTCATGGCTCTGTCCTGGACTCTCTCAAGCAGTTTCTTGTTCTTCTTGATGAGGAGTCCAGAAGCAGACACAATATTCCAGAGGCAGCCTCACCAGGGCAGTGCAGAGGGGCAGGAGAACCTCTCTTGATCTACTAGACTGGCCTTATTGGCCACCAGAGCACACTACTGGCTCATGGTCAACCTCACATCAATTAGGACTCCCAGGTCATTTTCCCCTTCACTGCTCTCCAACAGGTCAGTCTCCAACCTATACTGATGCCTGGGGCTGTTCCTTCCCAGGTGCAAGACTCTCTCCTTGCCCTTGTTGAATTTCATTCAATTTCTCCCTGCCCAACCCTCCGGCCTAAGTCTCACTGAATAGCAGCACAGCCCGAGGGGGTGTCTGCCACTCCACCTAGTTTTGTGTCACCAACAAACCTGCTGACAGTGCACTCCATGTCCTCATCCAGGTCATTGATTAACATATTGAACAGAATTGGTCCCAGTACTGACCTCTGAGAGACTCCACTACCTACAGGCCTCCAACTAGACTCCATCCCATTGAATGCAACTCTGACTTCTTTCCTTCAACCAATTCCCATGCACCTCAATCATCCAAACCACACTGCCTCAGTTTAGCTGCAAGGATGCTGTGGAATGCAGTGTCAAATGCCTTACCGACATCAAGATAAACCACATCCACTCTACCATCATCCATCCACCTGGTTACATCCTCATCAAAAGCTATCAGGCTGACCAAACATGACTTCCCCTTGGTAAAACCATAAACACACTAAGCAGCATAACCAGACAATGGTTTCACAGTGGAATGGGAATACACTTCATATTCAGTCTGAGACAAAGTACAATCCTTTCCTCTTGTTATCCTCTTCAGAAAGAGCCACAAAAGCACACAGAAAGTAGGAATGAGGCACCATGGGTACTCTGATGCACCCCTGCCTGTCCAGACACCTTTTATTTCAGCTTCTCTGTACAAATGTTGGTGTCCAAGTCACAGAATCATAGAATAGTTCTGGTCCGAAGAGCCCTTAAAGACCATCTATCTCCAAACACCCTGCCATGGGCAGGGACACTTCCTGACATTTGACCAGGCTGCTCAAGGCCCTGTCCAACCTTTCCTGAAACCCTTGCAGGATTGGAGCTTCCACAACTTTCCTGCACAACCTGTTCCAGTGCCTTACCACCCTCACAGAGAATAAGTTCTTCCTAATGCCTAATCTCAATCCACCTCCTTTCGGTTTGAAGCCTTATCCCTTCTCCTGTCATTCCAAGCCCTTGTCAAAAGTCGCTCCCCAGCTTTCTGGTAGCTCACTTCAAATTGCTGAAGGCTGCTCTAAGGTCCCCCTGGAGACTTCTCTTCTCCAGCCTGAACAGCCCCAACTCTCTCAGCCTTCCACTTGCTCAAAGCCCCATCCAACCTGAGCTTTAACACTTCTAGGGAGAGGCATCCACAAGCTCCCTGGGCAACACACTTACAAATCAGCTACTGCCTTCAAACAGCAGAACAAAAAAAATAAGAGTTAGCAGCTCCTCAGCCTCTCCAAAACCTGTAGCACCAGGGAGAATTCACTTCCATCACCAGGACTGTGACATGCCTGGAGAAGGTTTTATTTGCAGTTCCAGGAGTATCACTTCCTCCAGCTGTGCATCAGAAAACAAAAGCTTATTTCCTATGCTCTTGCTTCTCACTGCCGTGTGAAGGCATGAAACCCCCAAATGCTGCAGGATTATTTTCAGTGTCAATTTCTTGTTTATCACATTTTCCACCCTATCTATATTTTAGTATCTGATAAGTCTCGTCGGGATCTGGCTACATCTCTGATAAAGGGCTGTTTGATGGCTGCGTTCTTGACACCAGCTTCCTCACGTGCATTTTATCTGTATGTAAATGCACAAAAAAAGGGTCATGAAAACATATTTACAAGCATAGGTGCTCCTGGTATGGTATCCCCACAAAATAAATGCATGTATGCACTCGTAGACAATGTGATTTCCACAGGGAAATGTGGAAGTTATTGTTACAATGTCTGTCATCTGTGTAAGAGAAACAGAAATGAGCTGGGCATTAAATTTACATACAGCCCCGAGCACAGAGGTTCCTGCATGTGTAGTGTTCCCCTCTTCTTGATGATGGGCATATCTGGCAGGGAGAGTCTGTCAGGATTAGCTACAGGAGAAAAAAAAACCAAAACAAAACCAAAAAAACAAGGAACAAACCAAAACCAACCCCAAGGAGATAATTTGAAGACATACTGAGAATTCGCCTCAGAAGATGAATATAAACAGGGAAATCCACCGCAAACTACCCGCGCTAAAAGTTAACCGCGAACGCTGCGCCACACACCAGGGGATAATCTGTTTCAGCTAATTAACACACAGCCACACACAACACTGTGAGAAGTGGTTGCCACTTAGGATTGATTTAGCTCTTGCATTGCTTAAATAGACTTGGAAAGAAAAGGTCTTTTTAAAATGATCAGGCAGAGCTGGAGGGGGGGAGGGTGGCAGGGCAGTGGGGAAAAAAGAGGAAAAGGTAAAATTAAAGTAGCTGTGAAATAAACAGGCACAGATTCCTGTGGTGGTGTAGTCTTCAAGTAACAGGACAAAGACATTACTACTTCTTTGATAATAAATATACAAATACCACTTTTACTAACTATCCAAATGCTTCTTTTAAGCATTTAAATACCCAAATATCAATCCCCTTCTTCATTTTAATGCTGCTTTTGACAAAGTCAGCACCAACACCCTCTGCTCCAAATTGTAATCTAGACTGTATTTTTCACTCTAGAGGTAAATCTGTGCTAACAGAGTGTGTTTTTTAACAACAACACTGCCTGCTGAGGTAGAAGTTACTGTGATTTAAAATTCAGGTAGAAAACGGATATTATACTGTCTGTGATTTTATTTTTAAGAATTATATTTGAAAACAGCTTGGGCTGAAAATAGCTATCATGATAAAAATGAAGCATTCCTTTTCCCTCTCCCCTCTCTCCTCTTCCCTCTCCCCTCCCTTCCCTTCCCTTCCCTTTCTTTCCCTTCCCCACTATCCCTTTCCCTTCCCTTGCCATTTGGTCAGCTGCATCTAACACTGGGTAAAAAGAAGAGTCTGTTATGGGCAACCAGGATGAAAGGGAAACATTAATTTTCTTCTCAGAAGGAGGAAAAATTAAACTATTTTTTATTGGAAGGACCATGAACCCGCATGAAGTTGAATAAGGACTAGTACAGAGTCCTGCATCTGGGGAGGTACACCAGGCATCAGTACAGACTAGGGGTTGTCCTGCTGGAAAGCTGATCCGTGGATAAGGTCCTTGGAGTGTTGGTGGACAGCAAGTTTTGCATGGGAGAGCAACGTACCCTTGCAGCCAAGAGAGCCAATGGCATCCTGGGGTGGTGTGGGCCAGCAGGGCTAGGGCAGAGGAAAGGCTGAGAGACATGGGCTGTTTAGTCTGGAGAAAAGCAGGCTGAAATGGGATCGTAACAATGTCTCTAAATAATCTGAGGGGTGGATGCCAGGATGAAGGTGATGGTGCCCAGTGACAGGACAAGGGGCAGTGGGCATAAAATGGAAACCAAGAGGTTCCATCTCAACATGAGGAGAAAATTTGTTGTTGTGAGGGTGCTGGAGCCCTGGAGCAAGCTGCCCAGAGAGGTCGTGGACCTTCCTTCTCTGAACACTTTCAAGATGCAGCTGGATGCATTCCTGTGTGATCTGCCCTAGATGATCCTGCTTTGGCAGGGGGGTTGCACTCAATGGTCTCAAAACATCCCTTCTGACTCCTAACATTCTGTGGTTCTGTGATCTTCTGAGTAATAGAGGAGCAATATCGGGACATTTCACCTTATACATATAAAGGAAAGTAAGGTTTAGAACCATAAAATGCCCACTTGGAAAGGCTGTGCAGGTATTAGCAGTATCATGAACCATGATTAGCCTTAAATTACATTAATGGTGGGGTTATTCATGCATTTGCAGGTAGATGTTTTATTGGTACAAAAAGAAAAAGCTGGGTAGCAGAGTCATTGATTGGTGGCAGAAATTACCAGACTTCACTTGAAAACGAAACGATTGCTGTGGTCTGTGAGCAGAAGGAAAGGTGTAACCTGCTAGTGCTGCTGATTGGTTTTCCTTTGAAGACTCCAGGTTAGTAAAAAGTTCATTTAGTACGCGGCAAAAGTTTCTAAAGCAGGATCCCAACAATGATTGATTTGATCATGATGAATTCACCCAGAAAAACAAACAAACAAACAAGCTCTAAGATTTCTTTGGTGGGACTGCATATGGCATCCCCCTAGGTCGCACCCCCAAGGTGCACGGCAAACCAGAGTCTCGGAATCACAGAACAGCTTGGGTTGGAAGAGGCCTAAATAAATATCATCTACTTCCAACTCCCTGCCATGGACAGGGACACTTCCCACTACAACAGGTTTCTCAACATCCACTCAGCTTCCATCTCAACACTTCCAGAGATAAGGCATTCACCTCTGGGCATTCTTTTTCAGTATCCTACTACTCTCATAACAAAGAATTTCTTCCTAACAACTGATCTCAATCTACCTTGTTTAATTCCAAGACCAACAAGCCCTGCCCTGAAGCAAAGTCTCTGTCTTTCTTTCCTGTACCCTCCTTTAAGTACAGGAAGGCTGCTATAAGGTCACCTTAGGGGAAGTTCTGCACAAACATCACATGGATAGAAGTGATGTCAGAAAGGTCTTGCATAGATCAACTTGCTGTACCTTTCAAGGACTGTGAGGTTTCCAAACAACTCTGTTTGCTATGTTTTTAATAGCTGAATATTTTACAGTAGGACTCTTAGTTAATAGACTGCTTGATACAGATGGGTGAAAAGAACTCTGTTGACCTTCCTTTTATGATGGCACAAACACCCTGAAAGGGCACGGCTGTTTCAGACAACAGAAAGACAAAAAGCAATGTTTGCATCCCACCCTAAAATACCATCACACTAAGATGAAAGATTTCAGATCACAAAGAAGTGGCTATGAGTCTCTTCAGTTCTCTTCTCTTAGATCTTTATTCCACTACACTACAACTCCAGGAAACAGCATCCCAAGATTAGCAAATGAAACTCTCTTTTCTAGCCAGGATAATACCAGGCAAAGGACCAAAATGGATGTGGTAGTGGAGACACAGCCATGGAATCTCAGAATCTCACCATGTTGGAGGTTATCCAGTTCAACACCTTTGCCAAAGCAGGGGCATCCACAGCAGCCTGCTCAGGATCACAATGGATTCTGGGCACCCAGCGGGGTTTGGAAGCTCTCCAGAGAAGGAGACTCCACAACCTCTCTGGGCAGCCTGCTGTAGCCCTCCAGCACTCTCACACCAAACAACTTTCTCCTTCTGTTCATACAGAACCTCCTGGGTTTCAGTTTGTTCCCCTTGTTCTGTCCCTGAGCACCACTGCCAAGAGCCTTGACCCATTCTCCTGCCCCTCACAGGCCCTTAAGCTCTCGCTGAGCATTGATCAGATCCCCTCTGGGACTGTTCTTCTCCAGGCTTCACAGCCCCAGGTTTTTCAGACCTCCTGAGGTCACTTTAGATCCTATCAGCACCAACCTGAACGTAATCAAAGCATCATTGCTAAAACATGTCATCCTTTCTTCCATTAGAGAATGACACCATGGCCACTTGCCCCAGCAGACAAATTTCAGCAACAAAATACCTGAAACCTGATAAAAAAAAACCAAAAAACTAAAACTGAAAACAAACAAAAAAAAAAAAAAGAGTGTAAGGAAGTGAACAACCCAGGACAGTTAAAACCCTGACGCAGAAAGTAGCCTGATATGAACCACATCCATCCCTGGGTTTTCCACATCATACAACAAAGTAATACCTGCAGTCCCTTTAAAGAATGCCTCAATAATGTTTATCAGAAAGAAAAATACATTAAAAAAGTAGGGCCACAATACTCAGGGTCTGCTTCACGAAGGCTTGTGATTGTTTTCCAGTTTTGGTGTTTCTTTTTTTTTTTTTCCCTTTGAAAATTTGATCTTGTGTCTTGACAGTGACAAATGGCTGGTTCTTCGCTCAGAGGACCTTCCTGATAATAGCAGATATTCCTCCCCTGGAGAAGGAATATTTCAGGTAAACACATTCACATGGACTGAGCCTGCCCTTTACTGAGAAAGAGTTTGATCTAATTGCTTGAATGTCATCATAGGACAGAGAGTCTTTAAAATAGATTACCAGGTAAATTTTAAATGACTTCCTAAGCATTAAAATGATCCACGTGAAACGCAAGTTTTACACCACTCCGGTACTTAATACACAATGAGGTCTTCATCTTCTGAATAAAGCTTTAATCAAATCACTTTATAAAAGGCAGAGAAACAAAGTAAAAACAAAACAAAACAACAAAAAAGCCCCCACCTAACCCCCCAAAATTCATTAGAATCATAGAATCAATCAGGTTGGAAGAGACCTCCAAGATCATCCAGTCCAACCTAGCACCCAGCCCTATCCAGTCAACCAGACCATAGCACCAAGTGCCCCATCCAGGCTTTTCTTGAACACCCCTAGGGACGGTGACTCAACCACCTCCCTGGGCAGCCCATTCCAATGGCACTTTTATCGTCAGGTATTGTTTTATACCCTCACTTAAGGTTTTCTTAAACTGTAGAAGAACTCTACTGCAGAGGGATGTAAGAGTATTCCTCTGTAATCTTTCTGCTACACACCCCAACAGATTTCTACCTACTGCTATCTCACTGTGAAAAGTTAAAAAAGATAACTTCTAGCCTGTCCTCCAGACATGCAGTTAAATGGTTTCCTGTCATGTTTAGTGTAGTCTTATTTTTTTTCCCACACCTAGAACAGAAATAGAGAGGTTGTAATATACAGAGGGAAAAAAAAAACAACCCACCCTGCCAGCACTGCCTTTACACGCTCAACTTCTCCTTGCTACACAAACTGATACCCAGGTATGACCTGCATATAAAACAACAAGATGTGAATTGCTGTGAGGATGTAACAAGAGGTTCAGAAAGTAAAATGCTATTAAAACACGTGTGGTTTTTTTTCTGATGCACAGATGGAGAAACCTCCTCTCAGACTGATCTTTCTTCCCCTTTCTCCTGTCTATACAAGCACATGCTTTGGCCTGGCAGAAGTGAGTCATGATGCGGTTGTCCTGCTTCCCTCAGGGCTCTCTTCTGCCAGAAAACGCCTCCCAGAGTGGGGTTGCCCTGCTTCCCTCAGGGAACCCTCTAGGTAGAAAATGACTCCCTTGATGGGGCTGTTCTGCTTCTCTCAGGGTCCTATCTTGCTGGAAAATGACCCCCTTGCCCATCAAGTGATTGCTATGAACAGCCTCTCTCATTTGGCCACTGATGAAAAACTGAAGCAGAGCCTTCCAAAACAAGTCAGTTTTTCTTGCTGCAAAAACTGCAGCACTTGCCTGGGCAAAACAACTAACTAAAAATATCCTTTTTCTTTTTGGTCTATGTGTGTGGGTTTTTTTTGTTTTTACTGCTTGGGCTCCTGTAACAATTTGAAAGATGAGGAGGTTTGCATTAAAAAAAAAAAGGCAGAAAGTATGAACTCAGACAAAGAGCAGCTCGGTGTGTGTGGGAACCCAATCCGTGCCCCTCTCCTCCACCACAAAAACGCCTTCTATTCTACCCAGAAAGGGAAAGGTTGGAAACTCCCATGCTGATAGTTCTGATCTTTTTCTGCTGCTACAGCGAGTCAAAGGTTAGTTCCCTCCCACCTGCATCGCACTTTGCTGCCTCTAACACACAACCCAGCATTCAGACAATAAAATTAAAACCCCGGGTTGTCCATGGGAGGCTCTCTCAGACATCCAGTGTTTCCTTCTCAAATATCCCCAGCCCAACTGACAAAAAAAGAAAATCATTAGCTTGTTCATTAATGAGAGCTCTGGATGACTTTTTTTGCTGCCGTTAAGCCCTGCTTCCTAAGTGTCGGTAAAATTAAATGTGATTTTAGCAAAGCAGAGTAAACGCCAACAGTTTTACGCTGCACACTGTGATGGAGGGTGAGGGCGATAACCACATCCTCTTTGGTATGACCTCTCAGGGAAAAAAAAGAAAACAACAAACAACAAACCAGTAAATCCAGAGATTTTCTGCATTAAGTGACATAAAAGCAGCTCTGAAGGAAAATAAACTGTCATTTTAGGGGATTGTACATTACTGCTGGGTGCTGGGGATGGAAGCAGTGATAATACGAAGCACACAGTGAGGTAAAAAGAAAAATGAAAGGGAAAAAAAAGTTAAACTCTAAGGATAATTTACAGGCCAATTTTCTAACCTGGACAGCCCTGGATTTAAAAAAATCATGCCTGCATTACACTTTTTTGGTTGGTTGTTTGTTTTGTTTTTGCTATTGCGTATTTACAGGTTGAAAAAGTAAGAAACGGCAGCAGTGGCAACAGGGTCAGGTCCCCAGTCCTGAGCACAGGGTTGACGCTGCACTGTGGTGGCTTTGGTGAAACTTGTTGAGCATACGAGTGGTGGACAGAGGGAGAGTGCTTGACTTGGATAAGGGTTGGATCACCCTCACAGTGAGGAGGATAAAGAGTTTGTTTGCAGCCTTTACCTTATGCAGCTGCTAAGAGACCATGAGAGTTGTGAGTTTTGGTTTGTTTTTGGTTTTTTTTGCAGATCAGGGGAGAAATCATTGAGGCAGAAATGCAGAATTGTGGTCATGTATTAATACCCGATGGACGGTACGTAATATCAAAGAATTAGGAGAGAACACCGCACCTCTGAGGTGCCTCAGGAGAGTAGTCCGTTGTGACTTCGTCCAACCACCCCACAGTAAAAACAACAAAAAAGGGATCAACCCTAAGAGAGGAGCGAGTCAGAAGGCCAAATAATTTAACGTGTAATCTCTAGACTACTGTTTTAAGATCACAGATTGTCATCAAAAGTCTGGAAATTATGCAAATAGCACCCAGCTACACTTAGAGGGCTGCAGGAGCGGAGGCTTCCCCACCTCAACAGCAATTGTGTCTGAGCGAACGCAGCGATCGCTTTGCGCGGTGCAAGGCTGCAACCTACAGGCTTGAGCCCAGAAGGGCACCCAGGGAAGCTGGAGCCGGGGGGGGGAGGGTGGGGGCTAAAAGAGGCTGTTTTTTTATCAGCACACAGGACAGAGCTAGCATGATCACTACACCAAATCAATTTCAGGCTACGGAGCGTATGTTTTCCTTAAACGTTTTTAAATCCATAGTCCTCAAAAAGATTTTTTTTTTTTTCCGGTTAACCCAATTGAATCTTAAATTTTAGCATGCTGCTTCTGTTTCTCTCCTTTTCCATTATGTAAGCCATTTCCTAGTGTCACAAAAAAGCCCCGAACCAACCAACCGAACAACCAAAAAAC
>WAAF01000637.1:37261-49971 GCA_013400475.1 Tricholaema leucomelas
AGGGGGGGGGGGGGGGGGGAAGGAAATAGAAAAAGAAGATTATAGTAATATAAAGAAAATAGTCTGCACATTTGCCACCTAATCAGAATGTCATAAAATCAGAGTCAGAAAAATGAACTTTGATGGCATAAAATACTACACTGTCTTTGGGCTAGCATTATTTCTAAAGGCTAAGTCTGGAATAGATGCAGAATCGTGTTTTAAATTTAAAATGAATATTGTTTGTTTCTGTCAAATGCTGACCGTCAAGAATCAGCCAACAAAAGGGATTTTTTTATTTAAGAACTTTGGCATCATATTCCTCAGGAAAGTAGAACTCGAGGAGAGCAAAGCCCTACCAAATTTTTCTGTGAGAAAGGAAAAAAAAAAAACCCAAAAACATCAATCCAAATATAAACCTAAACCTAAAAGTAAACCTGAAAATAAATCTAAAAATAAGCCTAAATTGATTTGAGTGGCCTTTATCCAGAACCATTCTTTGGGGCAGCCTGTTGGCTGAAGCAATAAATGAATAGAAGAAAATCAAACCAAAATAAACCTGAAAATAAATCTGAATTAAAAGTTACACTGATCTAAGCAGGCTTTATCATAACCATTCATTGGGGTAGGCTGTTGGTCGAGGCAATAAATAAACCAAAATAAACATGAAAAAAAAACCCAAACCAAACTAAAGCAATTATCTCAGTAGCCTGTACCATAACCAATTGCTTTGTAGGCTGTTGCTCAAGGCAGTAAATTAACCTAAATAAAAATAACCCTAAAAATAAACCTAAAAGGATCTGAGTAGCCTTAGCCACAGCTATGGTTGTTGGTCAAAAATAAATGCTTTCTTTTATGGGGAAATGTGTAATTTTGCCATATTCTCCATAAGGACAGACAGCTTGTGTCTCCAGTACTACTTCTGAAGCCAATTCAAAGCAGAGAGTCAATGGTCAGGCCACAAAGAACATGTTTTTTAATCCATGCCTCTGATAAGGCTGCTGTGGGAAATACAATGGTCACCCAACCCTTTTATGGCTTTAACAAACCCTCGCTTCTGCCTCCCGCTCCACACAATGTGGACTCTATGTGCGCCCGCGCGGTACTAAATTACAGATAAAGTTACAGCAAATTTGTTTCCTCCAAAAAGCAGTGAGGCCTAATATCCCTGGAGTAATAACAGCCTTGTCTGCCATTCAGGAGCAGAACTGGAGTGATTTTCCCCCAGAAACAAACACCTCTCCCCCTGACAATGGAGCCCTTCTTGGAGTGCTGAATGGGACGCAGCTCAGTTTGCAGGTGCTGCGGTGGGGAGGTGGGAGAATTCCTGACCTGGCAGGACACCCAGGCTGTGGTAGATAGCTCCAGTGTGCTCCACCAGACATCTCGTGGACTTCTCCACACCACATCAGCCCAGAACTATGCAAATCAATAATTTCCAGAGATGCATCTTACTCATCTGATGCCTTCAGCAACCTTGTTTAGTGGGAGGTGCCCCTGTCTGTGGCATGAGTGGTGGGAACTAGATGATCTTAAACCATTCTATGATTCTGTACTGACTTGTCCCTGCTGGTACCTCAGAGGGCCTACAAGAAAGTTGAGGAGAAGCTTTTGAGAAGGGTTTGTAGCGACAGGATGAGGAGCAATGTTTTTGAGCTGGAAGAGGGGAGTTTGAGACTGGAGATGAGGAAGAAATTCCTGAGAGTGAGGGTGGGGAGACACTAAAACAGGCTGCCCAGGGAGGTTGTGGACGGCACCTCCATGGTGGTGTTCAAAGGCCTTCAGCAACCTGGTCCAGTGGCCATAGTGAGGAGTTGGAGCCAGTTGATCTTTAAGGTTCTACCCAACCCAAACCATTCTGTGATTCTATGATCCTGTGGAACCAAGGTGGCTAACAAAAACCTGAAGCAGTCTTGGAACAAAGCAAAAAGATTAAACCCCCACAACCCACAGACAGTGATTCATAGGATCACAGGATGTTAGGGGTTGGAAGTGACCTCTGGAGATCATCAAGTCCAACCCCCTTGCCAGAGTAGGATGATAGAATCCAGCACAGGTTGTACAGGAACACATCCAGACAGAGTCTGAAAGTCTCCAGAGAAGGAGACTCCACAATCTCTCTGGGGAGCCTGTTCCAGTGCTCTGTGACCCTTACAGTAAAGAAGTTCACAGTATCACCAAAGTTGGAAGAGACCTCATAGATCATCAAGTCCAACCCGTTCCTCCTTGTGGTGAGGTGGAACCTCCTCTGCTGCAGCTTACATCCATTGCTCCTTGTCCTATCACAGGGAGCAAGTGAGAAGAGCCTGTGCCCTCCCTCTTGACCCCTAGCCTTCAATATTTATGAACATTGATTAGATCCCCTCTCTAAGTCTTCACCAGACCGAAAAGCTCCGGGTCCCTCAGCCTCTCCTCACAGGGCAGTGCTCCAGCCCCTTAATCATCTTTGTAACCCTCCCTTGGACTCTTTTGAGCAAATTCTTCTATGTGAAAGGAATACTGACATAATAATGACCTACCAGCACACTTAGGTTATTTTCCAAGTGCTCCAGCTAATAGACTGTGATGAATAAATAACTTTTTAATGTGCTTTGCTGGAGCTGCACTAGGGAATGTTAATATCCAGTATTAAAAGCATTGTCCAGACAGATGCGAAGCCGCAATGCTACGGAAGACAGAGATGTAACAGAGTAAGAAAGCTCAATCCAGAGGGTTCAAGTTTCCTCTTCTTTCAAAGTAAACCACTCCAAAACGTTCCTGTGACGAGTTCCTACTTAATTCTGACTTTAGTTGCTGTCATTTTGTGATGTTGTTCCTAAAAGATGAAAATCAAGCACAGTCAGGGAATAAGCACCAAGTGTTGTTAACGTGGCCCTTGCCTTGTTAATCGTCATCTTGGGGAAATTATATTCTGGTTTATATACTAACACTGTGGCATTTTTATTAACTCATAATCCCTCTGCTAACAGTGGTGCTTTATGCAAGTAATAATTAAGACAGCAGCAAACACTAAAAAACACCTACTTTTGAATTTTTTTTTTTTCAGTTGTGTTAAAAGGACACAAAGCCTGCTGGTATTGAGGTTATTTAAGGGAAAAGAGCAAAAAGAATATTGTTTTATAAGCAAAAAAAAATCCCAAACCTTGATTCTTTCTCTGTTATGGAAAATAAGCTTAAATAATCGTTACCAGTATCCCTTACAGTATTGATCACTCATTGTTAACTGAATCAGCTCGATTTAAACATTTAAAAATAAACTTTTTCCTAACAGTTGAAGACTTTATCATTGGAGTTTTTAATATGTACACCTCTGCCTTCTGGTCTGAGATAAGGGTGAGATTTTTCTTCTCCCTTAAAATGAGCACCAGCCCTCAGGAGAGACAGAGTGAGGACAGAGTTATCACACCAGCTGACTTCTTTAGGAAGGGAATAGTCCAGAAAGGAGCACCTCAAGCTAAACAGACACCACGCTTAAAGGTGGAGGAAAAATATAAAGAAACAACACCCCACCAAAACAAAACCAAAACCAAACAAACAAAATAAACCACCACCACCAACAAAACCACCACAAACCCAAAACAACAAAACCAAAAAACCAACCAACCAACCAAAAAGATTATGCATTATTCCTGCCAGGTCTACTGCTAAGAGATTTACCTTCAGCTTAACATGTTTACTCCTCAAGTTACAATTTAGAGACATACTGAGTGCAGAGAATCACAGATTAATATTGGCTTGATTCATTAGATATATTAAAAAAAGAAAGTCATGGCTTTCCCATGTATCCCATGCCCCTTCCCACAGTGAGGAATGCCGTACCAAATTTCAAAACATCAAATATTGAATTAAATATCCAAATCCAGTATTTGAAAACAGAATTAATTTAATTATTTTTTGAGCTGATTCCATTCATTGGTACCTTTAGACTTTAGAATTAGAATCATAGAATCAACCAGGTTGGAAGAAACCTCCAAGATCATCCAGTCCAGCCTAGCACCCAGCCCTATCCAGTCAACTAGACCATGGCACTAAGTGCCTCATCCAGGCTTTTCTTCAACACCCCCAGGGACGGTGACTCCACCACCTCCCTGGGCAGCCCAATGTCTCGGTTCATTAATGATCAGTGTCTCCTCAGGTAGGTCAGTCATCAGAACTGGAATACAGGCATGTCTCTACACTCCTTCTACATGATTGCAGAGAGAAAATCCTGTCTCCTGTACAGTTGGCCAAGAAGTTCCTGTTGCACACTACCAGTTTTAACAGATAACTCTGCAGTGCTAACTGTGAGAGTGGTGATCAGTCTCATACAGCCAAGGCTAAATTATGGCAGTTTTTGGCTTTGGGTGGGTTAGTGAGTTCTTCTCGGAGAAGTGTATCCCTGTAAAGCAGTTGGGTAACTTCTGAACTTCAGGGCTGCAGTTGTTATTTACCACATATATAAATTTCTATTTATATGATTACATATTTACATACATATTTTAATATATTATTTTTAGATATTATTTTTATACATTATATAAAAGTACTTTTTACAAGGGCTTGTGGTGATAGCATAAGGGGGAATGGCTTTGAGCTGAAACAGGGAGGCTGTGGATGTCCCCTCCCTGGAGGTGTTCAAGGCCAGGCTGGATGAGGCCTTGAGCAAGCTGAGCTGGTGGGAGGTGTCCCTGCCCATGGCAGGGGGCTAGAACTGGATGGTCTTTAAGGTCCCTCCCAACCCAAAACATTCTGTGAATCTATGAATATATGTTAAAATATAAATATAAACAAGCAAGTAAACAAACAAACATACATATATATTTACACACAAACCCAAATATATAATATAGATGTAAAATATATACTATATCATAGAGTCATAGAATCAACCAGGTTGGAAGAGACCTCCCAAGATCATCCGGTCCAACCTAGCACCCAGCCCTGTCCAATCAACTAGACCATGGCACTAAGTGCCCCATCCAGTCTTTTCTTGAACACCTCCAGGAACGACTCCACCACTTCCCTGGGCAGCCCAACCCAATGGCAAATCTCTCCCTCAATATATAAACCATATTAAAAAAAAATACATATCTATAAAACATCTGCAGCGTTGCAGTAGTCATTTATGGAAAGGTACAAGCTCCAAAGATTTGCCATGCAGTTCAACTCTGTTCAGCACCAGCTATGGCCATTTGGCTTATAGTTATTATTTCTTATCTTCTGTATCAGTGCATAGAATCACAGGTTTAGGTTGGAAGGGACTTTAAATATCACCCAGTTCCAACCTTCTGCCATGGGCAGGGACACATCCCACTAGCACAGGGTGCTCCAGGCCTCATCCTACATGGCCTAAACACTGCCAGGGAGGAAGCAATTCTGGTCTAAGTTTATGTCTGATGGCTAAGTGTTAATACTTATCATGGAGTAGATAAAGTCTTAACAGTGAAATCCAAGTAAATTATTCTTTTTAAATGCCACCTCCACGTTTATGTTAAATGAAGATGCAGTAACGTAAAGGAAGAACCTCAGGAGATGGAGGTGGAAGATGAAAATTCTCCAGAAGTGGAAGAAAGGACAGCTAGAATGGGGGGGATATAAGGAAGCTGCCCAAGCAGCTAGAGATCTGCTTAGGAAAGCCAAGGCAGAGTTTGAATTGAATCTAGCCAGAGAGGTCAAAGGGAACACCAAGAATTTCTTCAGACTGAATGTGAGGAGGAGGTTCTTCACCCTGAGAGTGGTGAGACCTTGGAATGGGCTGCCCAGGGAGGTGGTTGAGGCCCCATCCCTGGAGGTGTTTAAGGCCAGGTTGGATGATGCTGTGGCCAGCCTGATCTAGGGTAAGGGTGTCCCTGCTTATGGCAGAGGGTTTGGAACTAAATGATGCTTGTGGTCCTTTCCAGCCCTGACTGATTCTGTGATTCTGTGAAAAGGAAAAAATCAAGGCAAGACAGAAGTATATGGAGCTTGAAAGAAAGATTATTGGAAAGTTAGAAACAGATTTTTGGATATAAACACCTATTATTTTTCTTCTGAAAAAATAAACAAAACCCCAGTGCTGTTTCTGTCTGCAAGGCTCAAAGGTTATTTATGTCAAGGTCAGCTGAAATTCTCCACCCCTGCAGAAGCTAAATCACTAAAGCATGGGACTTAGGAAAAAGCTAACATCCCACCCACACTCTGAGAGTTTCATGTCTTTTAAGCACAGTTCCTTGCATTAAACTGAAAGGATTTTTCAAGGGGAAATTTTGTTCCTCTCCCAACTGCCACAACCCATACAAATAGACAAAAAAAGCCACTGTGGAGGACAATCCATTTCAGTGCCCAAACTTTGCCAGCAACCCGGCTTGAGCTACCTGGTAGTTTTCCTCACAACTTTGCAATCATCAGTGTGGCCCTTCATTAAGAAAACTAAGCAGACATTTTCCCTAGAGATCTGCTTGATGCAGACTTCTCATGGAGATCTGTGGCCACTGCTCTGTACCGGCAAGGGACAGTGAGGGGCTGGAGCATGTCCGGAGAATGGCAACAAAGCTGGTGCAGTCTGGAGAACAGCTCTAGTGAGGAGCAGCTGAGGGACCTGGAGATGTTTAGCGTGGAGAAGAGGAGGCTGAGGGGAGAGCTCATTGCTCTATAGCTCCCTGAGAGGAGGCTGGAGCCAAGTGGGAGTTGGGCTCTCTCCCTAGTATCAGGTGGAAGGATGAGAGGAAATGGCCTCAAATTGCACCAGGGGAGGTTTAGGTTGGACAGGAGAAGAAACTTCTTCCTCAAAATCATTCTGCCATCCCTGGAGGTGTTAAAAAAAAGCCTGGATGAGGCACTTAGTGCCATGGTCTAGTTGACTGGATAGGCCTGGGTGCTAGGTTGGATTGGATGATCTTGGAGGTCTCTTCCAACCTAGTTGATTCTATGAGTCAAGCATTGGAACAGGCTCTCCAGGGAGGTGGCTGAATCCCTAGAGGTGTTTCAAGCAGGCAGAGATGTGGTACTGAGGGCCATGAAACCATGGCATCAGCCTTGGTAGAGTTGAGAGACTGGTTGGATTGGATGATCTTAAAAGTCTTTTCCAGCCAAAATGATTCCAGGCACTAGTCAAAACAAAACATGTTCTAAGCCTTCCTAGTGATCTGCTGTCACATTCTGCAACCAAAACTGACATTACCTGGCTGCATGTTAGATAACATAAGTAGGACACATATTTTAATGATGCATATTTGAAGTATTGTGAAGTTACTCTGACTGTTTTCACTCCACTAAATGGAAAATGACTTGGCTTATCTTAATTCTCCCACCCAGGCACAGATGCTTACAGTATCACCTACCAGGCACAGGTAGTAGACACTGCCTACTCTGCACAGATTATCCACTGAAGATTCCTTAAGGAGCATTAGAAGAAAAATGGTCATTTCTGAACGTTGTCCTTTCTAAGCCTTTCTCTCATCTAAAAGCTATGGAAGATTTATTCTCTGATTTTTCCTTACTTGGGCTTTTCTCACTAGTGTGCAACATAACTTACTGCCTCTTTCTTGACTACACTGAAATGTTGTACAAGAATTATTTTACACTAACTTAACTGTGAGCAGCCCAGCAAAATCAAAGTGTCCCCATCTCAGAATGTTAGAGGTTGGAAGGAACCTTTTGAGATCACTGAGTTCAGCTCCCCTGCCAAAGCAGGGTGACCTAGGGCAGGTCGCTAAGGAAAGGAGGACATCTAGAGAAAGAGACTCCACAGTCTCTCTGGGCAGCTTGCCCCGGGGCTCACCATACAGAAGTGTCTCCTCATGTTGAGATGGAACCTCTTGTGTTCCAGCATGTACCCACTGTAACTTGTCCTACCACTGGGCACCACCAAAAGGAGCCTGGCACATTCTCTTGACACCCACTCCTCAGATATTAAGAGACACTGATCAGATTGTCTCTCAGCCTTCTCTTCTCAATACTAAACAGCCCCGGGTCTCTCAGAATTTCTTCAGAGGAAAGATGTCCAAATTCCTTCACCATCTTTGTAGCTCTTCATTGGACTGTCCCCAGCAAATCCCTTTCTCTCTTGAACTGGGGAGCCCAAAGCTGAACACAGCATTCTAGATGTGGTCTCACCAGGGCAGTGTGAAGAGGTGCAGCAAAACCTCCCTAGACCTGCTGATCACACTGCTCCTGGGGAGCTTCTCAGCAACCAAAATCCCCAAGTCTCTTTCTTCAGACCTTCTCTCAACCCACTCTGCACCCTGTCTGGATCTGTGCCTGACACTGACCTGACACAGATACAGGAGGACATCTCAGGTAGTTTTTAGGACTTTCAGGCATCACTAAATACTGAACAGTAACTAACAGTTCCTGTTAATTTCTATAATCTTGCAGCATCCACACTTTCATGCATCACATACCAAGGCATTCTGAAAGCTTTGGTGATCAAGGGTTTTCAGTGCAAACCTGACAGTTTTCTAAGCAGGGAGAAAAGGAAAATAGGTGAGAAGAATGGCCTAGCAGTGAAGGGAAAATTCCAAGAGTTGGGATGCCAATGCACTGTTTCCTTTCTGAAAAAACACCAAATAAGAAAAGTATCTCCCCATGCTGCACAGGGGCCTTTGAGATTGAACACTTCATGAAGAATCATAAAGGAATATCAGTAAGTACCAAAAATGATAAAACACCAAAGAGAGCAAACAAAGTGCACAAAAGTAGAACTAGTGCTGGTTTAGACACTCTGGGGTAGGTCCCACAAGAAGCTGCATGGTGATGGCAGATGTGACACAGAACCTAAGACAGACATATTCCCTCCTGGGACAGCAGCTGGGTGGCACACAGGGGATGATCTCATTAGCCAAAATGGCACCAAGTCTGCAAGAAGGCAACGGCTCACCTTGCTGAACTAGTTCAGCAAGCATGCATTCACTCCATGAAGGAAGTGAAATGAAAACAGTTTTTTAGAATCAGTCACAGAATGGTTTAGGTTGGAAGAGACCTTCGAGATCATCAAGTCCAACCATTAGCCCAGCACTGCCAGGTCACCACTAAACCATGTCCCTCAGCACCACATCTACATGCCTTTGCAACACTTCATATTCCCACTGCCTGTGCAGTACTGAGGGGGGTTGTGGCTGAAGTCTGGAAGTCCTCTTCTGCCAAGTACTCAGCAGTGGTTTCTAGCCGAGGACTGTATTTCTGCTGTGAAAGTATAGCAAAAATAGGTGTAATTGTCACTGTATTCCAGCTAGACAGTGTCTGGACCATGTCATTTGCACAAGATGCTAAATAAGAGCACTGCCAGGTTGACTTTCAATCCTTGACCACATCTACATGGCTCTGGAATGCCTTCAGAGATGGGCACTCTGCCACCTCCCTGAGCAGCCTGGTCCAAGCCTTTGTAGCCCTTTTTGGGGAAGAAATTGTCCCTCATGTCCAACCTAAACCTCTTCCAGTACAACCTGAGGCTGTTTCCTCTTGTCCTATGACTTGTTACTAGGCAGAAGAGCCCAACCCCCACCTGGATCCAACCTCTTTAGTGGGAGCTGTAGAGAGCAATGAGGTCTTCCTTCAGCCTTCTCTTTTCCACACTAAACAACCCCGCTCCCTCAGCTTCACCAGCTTCTTTGCGCTTCTCTGGACACGTTCCTGCACCCCAATATCCTTTTAAAAACCAAACAAAACATTAAAAAGACATTTAAAGGAAACACTGGCTTGCCTTCCTTTGCATCGTATTTGGAAACACATATGGATGTGTTAGACACAAGATGTGGATTGAAGACATCATGCATTTCCACACCAGCATTGTTCCCCATCCTCTTTAACAGCTTCACAGATGATCTGGATGAGGGCATCAAGTCAGTCATTAGCAAGTTTGCAGATGACACCAAGCTGGGGGCAGATGTGGCTGGGCTGGAGGGCAGAAGGGCTCTGCAGCGGGACCTTGACCGCCTGGACAGATGGGCAGAGTCCAACAGGATGGCGTTCAATAAGTCCAAGTGCTGAGTGCTGCACTTTGGCCACANAGAGGCTGAGGGAGCTGGGATTGTTTAGCCTGGAGAAGAGGAGGCTCAGGGGAGACCTTATTGCTGTCTACAACTACCTGAGGGGTGGTTGTGGCCAGGAGGAGGTTGCTCTCTTCTCTCAGGCAGCCAGCACCAGAACGAGAGGACACAGCCTCAGGCTATGCCAGGGAAAATTTAGGCTTGAGGTGAGGAGAAAGTTCTTCACTGAGAGAGTCATTGGACACTGGAATGGGCTGCCCAGGGAGGTGGTGGAGTCGCCGTCCAAGGCAAGGTTGGACGTGGCACTTGGTGCCATGGTCTAGCCTTGAGCTCTGAGGTAACAGGTTGGACTTGATGATCTGTGAGGTCTCTTCCAACCTTGGTGATACTGTGAGACTGTGATAACTACCGTATTTAAAAACTGAGGGGGTTTTAATAACTACTGGTGGCAGCTCTTTAGACATGAATGGTTATTAGATCTCAATGGTCATACCTACTAGGATCTGCTTTTATTTCCTTCTTTCCCATCTCATCCCATCCCATCCCACTGCTCAAATCCCGCTGTATCTTTGCGGCAGCCTCACATTATTTCTGCCAGTCTGCAGAAAATCAGGAAAGGGGAATAAGGATTTAGATCACTTCTCTTTTTGTCTGCTTTACTTCTAAAAAAAAAAAAATCCCCAAAAGCACAGCAGTCAGGTTTACCTCATTCTGCTCCCTCCTGGTGGAGATACAGCTGACAAAAAGCTAAAAGACTCTTGCAGCTCTGTGCAACCTGCATCAGAAATGAATCTTGTACCTGGCCTTGCCACTGCCATGTCATGTCATGGCTGCAAATATCTCTTTTGAGAGCAAGCAGTTTTGACAGAAAGAGGAATTTTTGGAAAGGCTTTTTTTCAGGATATGAGAACCTTTCACAGCTATCATACCACCACTGCTCCCAGTTTCAAATTCTAGGCAACAGGTGGCAAAGACAATGTGAGGGTCCACTTCACTTAGGGAGAGTAAAAAGCAGCCTGAAGGTGTTACGCTTACCCTCAAAAATAGTACCAGCAGTGCCAAAAGCTATGGGCTCTTAAGTAACAGAATTATAGGGTAGTTCGGAAGGTACCTTTCAAGCTCATCCAGTCCAACCCCTCTGCAGCCAGCAGGCAAGTGGAGAAGGTTGCTCACAGCCCCAGACATGCAACGGTACCAGCCATGGGGCACCTCTCTGAGCAACCCGGGACAGGGTCTCACCGCCCTCAGTGTCAAACAATTTTTCCTTCTCTCCGCTCTGAATCTCCCTCTTTTAGCCCGAATCAACCCCCCTTGTCCTTTCACAGCAGGCCCTGCTCATAACTCTGTCCTCAGCTTTCTGCTTGGCCCCTTGAAGCACTGAAAGGCCACCTGAGTGTCTCCCTGGAGCCTTCTCTTCTCTATGCCGCACAACTCTAACTCTCTCAAATACATCTGCAAAATTCTGACTCGCCTATAATTACAGTGTGGGGGAAGAAGGGGGAAAATACTTAATAGATGACCTAAGTGCATTCCCACTCCTGATGGTACCAGATCAAGTGTCTCCCCAGATATATCTATCCTCCAGCTTCGAGAGAAAGCTGTTTCTGGAACAGGCAGTTGTGATAATTTCCCTTTATAAGAGGGGAAAGCCAAGCAAGTTGACAAAATTACTTTATGGTCTCATTGCCTGCCAGGGACCAGCTCTTTTTTCTTCTTTTTCCTTCTTGGTTTCAATTAATTAGCATGACACCATCACAACTAAATGGTGTATGGGCACGAGAACTAACACTTAATCAAAGGCTAGGGACTCTATTATGTCATTTTCACACATGAATTGTGTAACATGGGGAGACAAAGTGAAGGTGAGTTAGGCCTGACAAATGGCTTGGATGCAGGGCGAGTCATTTTATCAATATTTCAAAGCCCAAGGAAGAAAAGCATCTTCTGAGTGCAGGCAAACAGAGGTGGAGAAGGACTCAGAGGGGTAAGAACAGAAAGAGAAGGAAGAAAGAGGAGGACACATCTGTGGAAAGCTTTAATTTGAGGACGTACTGAAAACCATGCCTGTGATGGGGTGAGGGACGCTCTGCTTTCAAATGAGAAAGGAAACAAGTTTGTTTTATGAGCTACAGTGAAATGCTCAAGCAGGCAATTAAAAGTGCTTTATTGAGGCCATTTTGGGACACCAAACCCTTTGAAGATTGCATATTCCCTCATATTTCACATTCAATGTTCCTCTAAGTAAAATATGTGGTTCCCCCTAGTTACTCAGTTATGAATTGTACTTTAAAGGCAAGGGGACATTTTTGATAATGCACATCTTAAACTTTTCATTAAACTACCAAATTTAAATTCTACCTTTTTGTGCACTCTGACATTTTTGCCTGGCATTTTCATTAATTTTTGCGACATACATAAACGTAGCTGAAATGTTAACTGATCAATACTTTGTCTCTCTCATGTAGCACTAGAGCAAAGCTCCCCAAGGACCAGGCAGCAGTACAGAAATTAAATGTGTAAAATATCAAATGTTAATGTTAAACACAGCAGCACTTACTGTATAACGACTGAAAAGGCTAAAAGAATTCCAAATGGACAGATGGTAGCACAAATTATCTACAATCACATTTAAAGATTAAAGTTTGTCCCGCGAAATAATTCATTGACTCATGTTGAAGTGTGTCCTTTTACTGATAGCTTCAGTTGTCCAATTATTTTTGTGCTCATTACAGTGAGAAATGACAGTATTGGGGAAAGAAAAAAAAAAAGAGTATACACTTCCCCCCC
>WAAF01000637.1:51047-63363 GCA_013400475.1 Tricholaema leucomelas
TAGGTTGGACTGGATGATCTTGGAGGTCTCTTCCAACCTGGTTGATTCTATTCTATTCTCTTCTCTTCTATTCATGACCTATGTACAAATATCTTTGAATACCTGAAAAATATCAGCTAATAATACAACAGTCAAGTATTTTTATATATATATATATATATGAACATATATAATATATGAAAAAATAACTTATAAATACATATTTTTTAAAATATTAAAAAATACAACTGATTAGTTCTGCTGTGAAATACTGAGGAACTCAAAAACAAATGAAGTCCAGACTTTCGTTCACCCAGACAAAAGCCACAGTGAAGTCCATGAGGTTAGGAAGTTCATCAGGAAGAGGTAGAATGTTGTTTAGCTGGGGAAATGCTTAAATGCTTGATTTAGCAAACTGCAAATGTAACTTCTGTGTTTCTGTAAATTCCAAGCACAGCTGTGGCCAATACCGGCTCCAGCACTGGGCTGATGCTTTTGGAGAGATTTAAGGAGAACCACCAATAAAACATTTCCGTTGTCAACATGCTCCAAATGATCTAAAAGACTGCTAACTCCAGGAGCATAAACAAACAGCAAACCCCTCAAATGACAACAAACAAGTCATGGTAGAGGTTAGAAGGGACCTCTAGAGGTTGAATCCAATCCTACTGCCAAAGCAGGATCACGCATGGCAGGTCACACAGCAATGCATCCAGATGGGTCTTAGAATCACAAAATTGACCAGTTTGGAGGAGACCTCCAAGATCATGCAGTCCAACCTACCACCCAGCCCTGTCTAACCAACTAGACCATGGCACTAAGTGCCTCATCCAGGCTTTTCTTCAACTCCTCCAGGGACGGTGACTCCACCACCTCCCTGGGCAGCCCATTCCAATGCCAATCACTCTCTTTGCGAAGAACTTCCTCCTAACACCCAGCCTAGGCCTTCCCCAGCACAACTTGAGACTGTGTCCCCTTGTTCTGTTGCTGCTTGCCTGGCAGAAGAAACCAACCCCCTCATGGCTACAGCCTCCCTGCGGGTAGTTGTAGACAGCAACTGTAGGTCAGCCCTGAGCCTCCTCTTCTCCAGGCTAAACACCCCCAAGCTCCCTCAGCCTTTCCTCACTGGGCTGTGCTCCAGGCCCCTTACCAGTCTTGTTGCCCTTCTGTGGACACTTTCCAGTACCTCAACATCTCTCTTGAATTGAGAAGCCCAGAACTGAACACAGTATTCAAGGTGTGGCCTGACCAGTGCTGAGTAGAGGGGAAGAATAACCTCCCTTGTCCTGCTGGCTCCAGAAAGGCTCCAGAGAAGGAGACTCCACAGCTTCTCTGGGCAGCCTGCTACAGCCCTCCAGCAGCCTCACAACAAAGAATTTTCTCCTCCTGCTCATGTGGAATCTCACAGGTTTCAGTTTGTACCTCTTGTCCCTTGTCCTGTCTCTGGGCCACACTGACAAGAGCCTGGCCCCATCCTCTTGCCCCTCACAAACCTTTTAGCTCTTGCTGAGCATTGATTAGATCCCCTCTGGGGGTGCTCTCTCCAGGCTAAACAGCTCTCAGCCTTTGCTCCTCACAGAGATGCTACAGGCCCCTTGGCATCTTGTAGCCTCCACTGGACTCCCTCCAGTAGTTCCCTGTCCCACTCGAACTGGGGAATCCAGAACAGGATGCAATGCTCCAGACGTTGTCTCACCAAGGAAGAGTATAGAGGGATGAAGACCTCCCTTGACCTGTTGTCCACAATCTTCTTGATGTACCCCAGGAGAGCACTAGCCTTCTTGGCCAACAGGGCACCTTGCTGTCCTTTTCTAGTTTAGAAGACCAACACTGTGACTCTCCAATGTGCATCTGCTTTAGAAAGAGCATCACGGAATACTGCTGTGTGCCAGAAGCATAATACAGGTAACTGCAGAACTACAGCCATCAAGGCTTCCTGTGGGTTTCCAAGAGAAATCCTCCTTTCCAGGTCACTCATTAATCAAAAAATAATTTAATACAGTTCTGAAACCTGAGCTAGCCTGCCAGAATTTCTTCACATGTGGTCTTTCGTAACAGTGGCCCCATCAGAAAGTAAAGACCAGGGCCTGAGTTGGAAGCAAAGGTTCCTGTCATTGTAAGACCAAGAACTTCAGTCACTGGAAGATGTGAAAAGCAAAACCTCCACATGTAGTTTGAGTGAAATGGCTGTAAATCTGTAACAGGACATTACCCATCAAGGTATCTCTGGAGATCTGAGGTGGAAGGAAGAAATGGTTAGTTTAAAAGTTTACTTCTTGCACATTATTCATTAGTCTGCCTACAGAGCTGGAAACTTCCAGAACAACCTATTTCTCATCTCCTTTCTGGCAATGACATTTCACTGTGACATTCTCCAACCTCTGGGAGACAACTTCAGGAGGAGATACGATTTGTGTAATGGTGAGGAGATGAAGATGATACATAAAAGCAAAGACTTTTTATAGAATATATTAGATCCCAGTGTAACCTTTGTGCAAGCATAATTCAGCATTTCACATGTAAGTGAACCACACTCAAGATTTTTCAAGGGCCTATGATAATTAAAACAGAATCCCAGCACGGTGAGGGAGTGGGAAGTGACCCCTGGAGATCACCCAGTCAAACCTCTCTGCTAAAGCAGGGGCACTCAGAGCAGCTTGCCCAGGAGCCCAATGGCCACTGGTTTTGGAAGCTCTGCAGAGGAGATCTCTACCTCTCTTGGCAGCCTGCTCCCGGCCTGCAGCACCCTCATATCAAACCAGTTTCTCCTCCTGTGCAGGTGGAACTTCTAGGTTCCTCTAGTTTGTGCCCATTGCCCCTTGTCCTGTCCCTGGGCACCACTGAGCAGAGTCTGGTCCCATCCTCTTGTCCCACAGCCTGTTAAGCTCTTTCTGAACATTGATCAGATCTCCACTGGGGCTGCTCTTCTCCAGGCTCAACCGCCCCAGGGCCTTTGCTCCTCACACAGACGCTGACAGAGATGCTCAGCATCTCCACAGCCTCCACGGGACTCTGTCCAGCATATCCCTGTCTCTCCCGAAACGGGGAGCCCAGAACTGGACAAAATACTGTGGGTGTGATCTCTCCAGGGCAGAGCAGAGTTGGAGGTCACACTTTTCTCCAAGCACACCAGGACACCACTGGCCTTCTTGTCCACAAGGGTACATTCCTGGCTCATAGTTAATTGGTTGTCTGCCAGGAGTCCTGGTTTCTGATGGCCGACAGAATGTTATGAAAGTCCAGAAACCATCTAAACCAAATGGTTACAATCATGATAGAAGCTCTTGTTGATTTGACTTGGCTAACAAAAACTCATCAACGTTGTGCCCAGTGGAGGGATGATTTGGGCAGAATGACATCCGGTCGCACGTGATGTACTTCGGATGCTGAGCTGGAGCACATTCGTGAAGAGATATAAAATGTCCACGGCCAGCACCACCACCACATAACAAAGCAAATACTAAAAGGAAATTAAGAAAAGCAGGGTTTTGAGAGGTAGATTTAAGTAAACATATGTATAAATGTATATAACAATAAACCCAGGAACCTGCTCTGTCTGCTGCAGTACACTGTAACTACAGTGATGATTTGTACTCACTACCGAGCTCCCCACTCAAATTCTGTGCTGTAGGTATTTCCAACTACTTATTTTGACACTGATTTTTTTTTCTCTGGTCTGTAACAATTACAATTTCACACAACACAGCTCCTTCCATGGCCTCACCAGTGCACCTGAGGAAGAAATGACTTAATTTGCCCAAGAGAAGAGGATAACTTTCCATCGTCTTTCTCCCACTGATGGATGTTTCACAGGTGTATTCACATCCGACTTGCACAGATGGGTATTTACGAACTGGGGCAGTAATAGCAACACGAACACTAGAGTTTTATGTAGAAAAACGTATTTTCCCCTGAAGCTTTGATAATTTTGATGCCTTTAAACTGAAACAGTAACATCATCGTTCTAAATTAGCAAGTATATTTAGATTTTTTTGCACATAGTTACTAAAGACCTCAGCTGAAGCATAAAAACACCACCAGTCTAAACACAGATCTCCTGATGAACATAGCAACCAAGGACAGACAGCTTGCTGCCATCCTTTGACAGGCTTCAGGGTGGGGGTTAACAAGTCACTTAGTGCTAACACAGCCCCGCTAGAACTTCCTGCAAAACAGCATGATTTAGGGATGTACCACACCACCCCATTTTACTGCAGCCAGCTCCAAGGCCTGCCTTGACCATAGAGTCAAAGAATCATAGAATCAACCAGGACGCAAGAGACGCCCAAGGTCATCCAGTCCAACCTATCACCCACCCCTATCCAGTCCAACTTTGAGGCACCTGAGCTTAAGGCAGCCAAACCAAGAGCACTGCCCCTTTATAACTATTCAAATGAAGGCTAAAAAGCATTCCCTGTTCGTATTTGTGGTGGAGAGGCTCAAAATTTAAGTATTTCATCCTAAATTTACATGTCCCAGAAAGTGTGTCTGTGCAGAGATTTCTACTCCTGGTGGGACTCCCCCAGGCAAGGACCAAACACAGCCTCCCTGGTCCTGTTAGCAGCTCATCAGATTTTGAATATTAAAGAAAAAGATAAATTCATGAGGGGAAACACAACATAATCCACAGCTATGCCTGGAGTTTTCAAGATTTAACAGGAAACAAACAAACAAACAAGTTAATATTAACGAAGCTTCAGGGGAAAAGGAAAACCAAGCACCACTTTCATTTCAATCACAGAAAAATGAATCCTCTGAAACTATGAGAAAATGAACTATGGCCAGAGTATGATGTGCCAAAGGTACTGGTCTGTTTGCACGAGGGGTGTTTAAAGTTGGAGTCTGTGGGGCTTTTATTGTTTATCTGTGGTTTTGTTTTATGGTTTGGTTTGGTTGGTTTTGTTGGGGTTTTTGTGTGTGTGTGTGTGTGTGTGTGAGTGTTGGTTTGGGGGGGTGTGTGTTTGTGGTTTTTTTTTCTGTNTTCTCTTTGGTTTGTTTATTTCTTTATATTTTAATTAATTTATTTTACTTATTTTACCAAGAACACTAAATCTCAGTAAGGAAGCAACTCTTTGGGACCAGACCTTTGTAGTTAAAAAAGAGAAGAGATAAAAGTGTAACATATATTGATGTGTAGAGGACAAAAGAGCATTGATTTTATACTTATGCCATATACATTTTACCTTCATGATATATATATGAATTTTGTAGTCACAGTAAGTGTATTTTGGATTCATGATATATAATTTTTATGTTAATTACATCTATTTTTTCTGCTCATGATATCTGAACGTTATATTCCTGGCCTATAAATTAGACTAGACTAGACTAGACTAGACTAGACTAGAATAGAATCAACCAGGTTGGAAGAGACCTCCAAGATCATCCAGTCCAACCTAGCACCCAGCCCTATCCAGTCAAATAGACCATGGCACTAAGTGCCTCATCCATGCTGTTCTTGAACACCTCAGGGACGGTGACTCCACCACCTCCCTGGGCAGCCCATTCCAATGCCAATCACTCTCTGTGAAGAATTTCCTCCTAACATCCAGCCTAGACCTCCCCCGGCACAACTTGAGACTGTGTCCCCTTGTTCTATTGGTGATTGCCTGGGAGAAGAGACCAACCCCCACCTGGCTACAACCTCCCTTCAGGTAGTTGTAGACAGCAATGAGGTCAGCCCTGAGCCTCCTCTTCTCCAGGATAAACACCCCCAGCTCCCTCAGCCTCTCCTCATAGGGTTTGTGTTCCAGGCCCTTCACCAGCCTTGTTGCCCTTCTCTGGACACCTTCCAGCACCTCAACATCTCTCTTGAATTGAGGAGCCCAGAACTGGACACAGGACTCAAGGTGTGGCCTGACCAGTGCTGAGTACAGGGGCAGAANGCAGGGCTCTCCTACCTTCCAACAGATCCACAGCTGCTCCTAGCTTGGTGTCTTCTGCAAACTTACTGATGCTGGACTCAATCCCCTCATCCAGATCATCAATAAAGATGTTGAACAGGACTGGGCCCAGCACTGATCTCTGGGGAATGCCACTAGTGGCAGCTGCCAACTGGATGTGGCACCATTCACCACCACTCTCTGGGCCTGGCCTTCCAGCCAGTTCTTGACCCAGCACAGAGTGAATCTGTCCAAGCCACGAGCTGCCAGCTTGGCTGGGAGCTTGTTGTGGCAGACAGTGTCAAAGGCTTTGCTGAAGTCCAGGTAGACTACATCCACAGCCTGCAGGTAGTTGTAGACAGCAGGGAGGTCCCCCCCCGAGCCTCCTCTTCTCCAGGCTAAACAACCCCAGCTCCCTCAGCCTCTCCTCATAAAAAAGAACTTTAGGGCAAAAAATGAAAAACACAAAGGTGGAGGACAAATGCAATTTAGGGGGAGTAAGAAGTGATTAGTTTAAGACAGGCCTATAACTCACTGAGTGTATTTTTATCACCCACTCCTGTCATTTCTACAATTATAAATAAAAAACCCAACAACTTCCTGTCTTGTTTATGTGACATTTTACACTGAATTACCCTTAAAAAAAAAAAACAAAAAGGAAGAAAAAAGAGCTTATGAATGAACAAGATGTATGGAATCTTCAGTGCGAAGATTTCAGTAAAACACAATGAATGCTAGGCTCCTCTCACCACTTCAAGTGCAGAATGCAATTACACCAGGGGTGATTAACAACAAGGTAAAGAAAATCATACCATGAAAGCAGCAAGACTTCTCGGGGGAGAATCCCAGTCAAAGCAGCTGCTGATGTAGTAGGCGGCGTTGATGAGCACCATGACGCAACGCTTCATCCGGATGAAGTTTCTTAACAGGAGCTGTTAAAGAGGTGAAAGAATGAAAAAGTTTCAGAGCCAACCCCCCCCCCCCCAAAAAAAAAAAACCAAAAAAGAAAAAAAAGCTTACAACATTGTCAGTCAATTTCAGTGAGGACTGAGAAGCCAACAAGTTAAGCTCTGGCTCACAAACTGAGATAGTTCAAAGTCTGAGTGGCTTGGGAAAGAATCTGCCAGTTGTATCTATTGATATTTGCTGAATTTAATTTCTAAGTGGTTGACAAATGGCTGTGAGCCACTTGTGACATTATGCCACTGGCACAATTTCATCAAAGGTCCTACCATTTCAGTGTTTGATCCTGCGATTTCAGAGTTTCCAGTAGGCAAGACCTTCCTCATTCTCGAGCACTTACATCTTGGGCTTTCTTCATAAAAAGATGGTGCAGGGCTTCACCCTTTACATGGCTCCTGCACCTGGAACCATGTAAAACCACCACTCCGATCTAATCAAGATCACCTGCACCCTTCACAGCCAGATTTTCCTTCATTTGTACACAAATTTGCCTGTGTGATTGTGCTAGTTTGAGCCTAGCTAGCATGTTTTGGTGAGAAGAACTAGATGATAGGCTGTAAAATGAAAACAATTTTTGGAAATGAGGGAAGTAGACCTCACCATTGTTTTCATTTTACAGCCTATCATCTAGTTCTTCTCACCAAAACATGCTAGCTAGGCTCAAACTAGCACAATGACACATCTTAACCCATGTCATTATTTATAGAACTAACTTAAGCGTCATATACTCAGTTTACAGAGAGACAACAGAGCTGGGTTTTGATTCAAGAGACCCACTGAACCCCCTCAAATGGCAATACACTTGACCAAAAAAACAAAAAGTGAAGAAAACCCAAAAAAACACAGTGAATAATTTAATTTGTGTCCTGAGTAGCGCAGAAAATGCCCAGCAGGCAAGACATTAACTCTTGCAAAATGTGGATGTTTTCAAATGCAACTGTGTCAGTCACAAAGGCTTTCGTATTCCCCCTGCCCTAAGTGGTGTCATGGTGGAATAGTCTAATTAAAAAAAAAACAAAACTTGTTTAAAAAAAGAAAAAAGTTGTTCAGAAAAACCACCCCAGTTGTTTAAAAGAAGTGTTAAAAGAAAAAAAATGTTTAAGCTATTTAAAGTTTGCTCCTTCTGCCATCTGCAAAAATCAGAATGCCATTTCCTCTTAGGAAAGTGGGGGGGAAGAATGAATCTGGAATACAAGGCCTTGCTGCTTATTTCCTGGGATAGCTTCAGGAACTGCATTAGACACAACAGTCAAGACAGAAAGATTTTTGCCTCCTGGAACCCCTTTTAATTGAAAAAGGCCATATGACATCCACCAGACATTTTAAATTCTGCTCAAGTCTATCAGCCTTCAGCGAAGTAAGGCAGCAGTTTGAAGACCCTTGCCTTTGCAATGCAGAAACGACAAATAGGTTGCTCCTATCATCCAACCAAAAGCCCATTTCTCTCCACGTGAAAGATAACATTTGCAGAGCATGACCAACTGATTCAAAAGCAGTTTCAAGGGGATTGAAAGATAAAATATGTGTTTATATATATACACACACACATATATATAATATACACATTTATCTCTTCCTATATGTATTTAACAAAGTGTTAAGTCTGTGAGGGGCAAAAATATCCAGGAGAAAAAAGAAGGGACAGGTCATTTCCTACCCACAGAACTCTCAAGTGTAACACAGAGTTTCAGTCTGCTGTCTTTGATTCAGACCTCACTCAACTAACTCATTAAAAACGTGGCCAAAGGAATGCTGAGAGGCTCTGCACCCTGCAACAAATGGAGATCCCTTGGGTCAAGGTTAACAGCAAAAAATTTATGCAAGATTTAGTTTACATGCACCTGTGCTATAATCTGATATGTGTGGAACCTGCTGGTTTCAACTGTGTTCTCGTTCACGTACTTCATGGAAATTAAGCTGCAGTTTATAGAGGGGACACAATAAACCCATGTATTTTGTTTCTGCCTTTTTTTCCCCCCCTCAACCTATCATATTCTTTTGTAAACAGGTAATGAAAATGTTATTCTTTACCCCTCAGCAGCACGACACCAGATATTTGGACGTGCACACTTGGTATTAAGGCTTTTGGAAAGGATTAGTGTTTCCTTACTCTTTACCTGTTTGGACAGCCTGTTTTCCTCTTCAATGTACTTCTGTTCTTTGGGCATGAGGGTTCGTATGCTGGCTTTCACCTATGCATGAAGAGGAGTGTCAGTGTTTCAGTCTTGCTCCCTCCTTACTCACAACACACGCTGCAGTTTGCAAAAAACAATCACCAAGTTTCAGAGCCATGGCTGCCAGAGCCCGCGACATGCAGACGTACACCGAGGCGTGAGTTGCTGCTCCTTACATTAGCAGCAAGAGCAGCAGCAGCAGCAACAAAAAGAGTGGGTGTGCCAGGCAGTGGCAGAAGAGTATTCTGCAGTACACATCAAGGTTTAGAGAAAATGAGGAATGACAGAAATTCTCTACAAATCAGGAACAAAAGCTTTCATGAAACTGAACTCTTTAGCGGTACAAAAAAGCCAAAGTTAAGACTTACAGCATTAAAAATCACATCTATTTCAAGATAGATGACCCCCTTTGTTGGCCCTGTCAGCTGCTTGTTTTTCAAGACGTAGGCTTTCTGTTCACCATTTTGAATCTGCAGGAAAAGGACATGACAGCCGTCTGTCTCGCGGTCTCTGCTGAATACACCCCCCCGATGACCCCTGACCCCCAGCTGCTGAAACTGACAGAGAACCCAAAACAACTGTGGCAAGTCTGACAAGTACCTGTTCATTACCAGGACCAAGTCTGTCAGGAAAAATTAACTATCATGGGATTCAACATAGCCGTGAATTGAGTATGTTAAAATTTTAGTGTTCTTATTACAGACCTTGGTTGAGAAATGACAGACACAGAGCTGCAAATATTTTTTTCCCCCCTTTTTTTTTTTTTTTCCCTTTCCCCTCTTCTCCTCCCCTCTTCAGCAGGAAAAATTCAGAGCTATGTGCCAGGTGAATAAAACTTACAGACAGCAGTGGTATAGCAACTTTGCCTAGAAAGTCAGCACTCCGATCGCGGTCTTCGTCATAAACTGTCACTTCAAGCACCGAGTGGATGTCTTTAATATTGCTACAAAGGCAGAGGCACACACAGAAGAGAGGTCACCTACACCAGCAGGCACCAAGGACAAAAGCATGGAAGGTTAGCAGGACCAGATAGCCAGCTCTGGCAGGGAGCAGAACCTGGCTAGCTGAGCCATCCCTCCCTGCCACCACGAGGCTCTCTGAGGGCTGCAGCAATCGCACGCTCTCTGCGAGGCTTTCCCAGCAAAAATTCTTCCTAAGGATGTTGCTTTAAATCCCCTACCTGGACTGTGAGCTGCAAGGAGCAGAGCAGCACTGGGGGATTTATAGCTGCCAACAGCAGGACTGAGAGCCTTTAAAGACCATCCCTTAAATGCTGCTGTTCTTACTGCAAATACTGTGAAATCCGGTTGTTTGTAAATGAAAATAATTAGGAGCTGCACGAGCACATCCTTGCACTGAGAACAAGCTCTTTAATTCTGAATTTCTTGCTCAATTATAAACAGACAACAGTCATTACAACAAATTAAGCAGCAAGAAAAATGATGCATTTTCAGCTACTACTGCTTTTTTGGGGTGACGGGTATTGGGCTTTTTTTTTTTTTGGTTTTTTTTTTTGCCTGTGAGCTATTAAACACTCCTCCACCACACACAACAAAACACCACCACGCATTGTAAACTCTCAAGTGAAAAATTCACATTCCTTATTCAGAGGGGGAAAAAAAAGAAAAAAAAAAAAGGAAGAAAGAATCCCATACCAGAATTGTTTGAGAGAATTCAGTAAATCCAGGAAAAAAAGAAATTCAAGCAAAGCAGTTCAGTAAAATACAGACCTCCAGGTAACTGCACTGCTAGCCCGAAATTAATTAACAAATCTGAGGATAAATAAAATACACGTAGGAGGAGAGGTGAAAACTCTCCTGGAAGGCCTTTTGAGTTTTTCTGTTTGATTCCTGATTAGTCTTTTGTCCCCTGCAAAACCAGGCAATTTCTTATGCAGAGAGCACTGCTGAGCAGTAGAGGTTGATTAGTTATTCGCTCTATTTGTAGATAATTAAAAGTAAATTAATGAAGAATTTAGCATGGTTTTGCAGACATAAATGAGAACTGTCCTCATAAGCTAATGAGAAGTACAACTGTGGTGAGGTTTGTTCTTTTGTTCTGAGTTCATTCTTGAGAGCTCACTGCAGGGCAAGCAAGAAAAGCTACAGATGCCAAATACATAAATGACAAATTTAAAGAGGGAAAAAAACCCACCAAACCACCCACCCTTCCACCAGCTCCCCCCCCCCAAAAAAAAAACCCCAATAAATTAAATCAGACTTAGTTTTGAGACTAAGAGCAAAATAGAGCATTTTCAGTTATGGCCAAGTGTCGTAAGTATAGGGAAAGCTAAAGGTTTCAGTGGTTTTGCAGAGGGTTAGCTGATTTCAGCAGCAGAGAAACCTGCAGCTGATCAGTCTCCTACTCGGTGGTGTCACGTACAGAAGCAGGCAGAGGAAGAAGGAAACCAGGCAAGACAAATAACAGGAATATTTTGTTTGTGGAAGACTGTTTCTGCCCGTTTTGTCAGACTTTTACTGCCTTCAGCATAACAGGATAAAAATCACATCACCGCCCAATAAAGTGTTTATGGCTGCACCAGTATGACACGAGATGATACTGTGGGAAGTGCTGTTGGTACACACAAGGGAACAGTGGAGAGTATCTGGTTATGATTCAGAGAAATATGAATGCATTTAAAATTCCTTCATTTATATGCTTATCTAGTGTTTATTAAGGGTAACAACCACATTTTAATGACAGTCATAATCACAGTATCCTTTCTTCCACCTAAAACTTCAGAGCCAAATGCAGTGTGATGCATTTGGCCCTTGAAACTCTTGCTGAAGCTAGCAGAAGTGATTTGATTCTAGCAGAATCAAAGAAGCTAGCAGAAGTGATTCTGAAATCAGAAAAGATTTAATTTCTTTTTCTTCAATGCTTTTCTCCTCAAAAAAAAGTACTCAGCTGTTTGGTTTAGAAACACCAGTGTGTCACCCCCCATCTCTCCTCAGGATCAGCACTAGGTGTCTATTACTCACAAACACATCTTCACAACACACATACACCCACCCCTCCCAAAATACCACCCCCCCCAGCAGCCTCTCCCCCCTAAACCTTCAAAAAATGCAAAGACCTACAATGTGAAGACTTTGTTCCACTCTGGATTGAGGTTCTTGTAGACGGTGTGTGTCAACAGTCTGTCATTGTTCAATTCAACTACACAAAACGGGTCACTTTTACCTAAAACAGAAAATGCGGGGCAAAATTTATCCACTAAGGAAACACAACATCAGCGAGGGTTGAAATTAAAATCAGTTTGGGGTTTTGTGGTTTTTTTTTTTCATGTGTATGTGTGTGTGGGTTTTGGTTTTTGGT
>WAAF01000637.1:63858-152136 GCA_013400475.1 Tricholaema leucomelas
CCCCCCCCCCCCCCTTTTTTTTTTAGACTGAAGATTCAAAAAAAGGGAAAGGAAACGTGTGTATGTGCGTGTGTGTGTGGCGTGTGTGTGTGTGTGTACTAGGGGGAGCAGGGAGGCTGGGTGACCCTGAATGTGAAATAAGCAGCTTGTAGCCTGCAGATGAGCAACGCTTTGATACCAAGCAAAGAGGAAGAAAACTCCTACAAACTGGAAGTTTAGGAGGAAGACAGGAAACTTACACTGAGCCTTTCCTTAGTTACCCATGAGGCCAATGTTTGTGTATGGAAAGGAGAAGGAAAGTAAACACCTAAATACCAAGCTTAATAACAGTTTGCTTGTGTAAAAAAAAACAAAAACCAAAACCCAAACAAATAAAATCTCTCTGTGGAGGGAGGAAGCAAAAGAAAGGAAGATTAATATCTCCGGGTCTTTGGATCAACCCTGATATTTCCTGGAAGGGTAAGGAGGCATTGTGAGGAAGATCTGAGGAGCAGCAATAATAGAAAGAGCAGTGAGGAAAACATGAGAGGCACTTTGAGAAGACAGCTGAAATAAAGAGGCAATAGAAGGAAGAAATCACAGCGTGGAGTAAATTATTTAACTCATATTTCACATTATGACAGCAATGGCAACTTCTGAACCTGCTGGCCAAGGCAGAGTGATGCTATGCCTCCTACCTATTTTGACTTCTTCCAGTAACTGAACAGAACATTTGTCTTTGGCACAGAACACAACTGCATGATTTCCAGGTATGGCTACAAACACCTAAGTAGAAAGCTGCAGAGTAAATTGCTGCTCATAGAACCCAAGGGAACTCTGTCTGACAGAAATCAACAACTGAGTTGCACACTACAGAGAGGTTTGTTCTTACCTCTGGACCTTGGACAGCCAAGTGTTTGAAAGCTACTGAGTGTTGGCAGTGGTCACCCACAATCGAATCTAGCACACTAAGCAATTGTATTTCACAATGTCTTCAATAACTTCACCATGCTTTGTCATGCACTGTAAGAAGCCATAAATTGAGTAGCTCAATGGGGCTACATTAATGATATTAGGGAGCCATGTAATTTGTTTCATACCTTATACAAATGACAATGAAATCAATATTTAGACAAAGCTGTCCAGGGGTCACATCTCCCCAACTGCAGTATTGATTCAGACTACATCAGAGGTTAATGTGCGTATTATTAACTTTAATGATAAAGAATAATTGTTTTAAGTACATTGTGAGTTACAGCTAAGGCTGATGTTTACCTTCTCCAGAAAACAATGAACCGCTCGATTCTTCCCATTAAAGTCGAAAAACGAGTAATTCGTTAGTCAGCAGAAGTGGATGTATCACACATCTCAATGCTTTCGTACTCCAGCAGGCTAAACTACGTTAGGAAACTCAGATATATTTATTTAGGAAACTGAAAACATATTTGTTAGGGAAACTTAAATATAGAATCATAGAATCATGGAATCATAGAATCGCAGAATGGCTTGGGTTGGAGGGGGCCTCCTAAGGTGATCTGGTCCAACCTCCTCTGCAGCAATCAGGGGCATCCTCAACTAGGTATTTATTTAGGAATATATTGGGCTAGCCAGAGAGGTTGTGGAGTCTCCACCACTGGAGATATTAAAAAAACATCTGGATGTGTTCCTGTTTGACCTGCTCTATCTGGTCCTGCCCTGGCAGGGGAGTTGGACAGGATGATCTTTCAAGGTTCTTTCCAACCCCTAACATTCTGTGATTCTATGTGAAACTTAAACATATTTAAATGGTCTTTACATTCCAGTATTTAAAGAAGAAAGACCCCAAAGGCAGTCAAGACACCAAGACAGAATTGGCACAGCAGATGAGGCAGATGACGTTATCTCCTTTCAAACACTATCATCAGTCATATTTGCATGTGACAGTGCCAACATGGTTTGTGCTTATTAATTGTATGTAAGGAAAATGCACTGCAGTGCCTAAAGGCCACCTCCTCCCAACAAAGAGGAAGTATTCACCATATTCATTTATTTTCTGCATCTGCTGACATGCACTTTTCCAGTGACTCTCTCTATAGATTTGCATGGATATCAATCCACTGAATAACCTGTAGTATCAATCAGAGAGGTCCTTGATCAAGCCAAAGAGAAAAGCTTTCAGAAATAACTAAGATAACTAAAGGAAGGAGATTTACATTAGATGAAAGGAAGACATTTTCTCACAGTGAGGGTGGTGAGACTCTGGCCCAGGTTGCCCAGAGAATTTGTGGATGCACCATCCCTGAAGGTGTTCAAGGCTGTGTAGGATGCAGTGCTGAGCAGCCTGGTCTAGTTGAAGATGACCTTACACGTGGCAGTAGTTGGACTTTGACCACAGAATCACAGAGTCATAGGATTCTTTGGTTGGAAAAGATCATCGAGTCCAACCATCAACCCAACACCACCATGACTGCTCAACCATGTTCCCAGGTGCATGGCCACACATTTACTGAACACTTTCAGAGACTAGGACTCCAGCCCCTCCTTGGGCAATCTGTGCCAATGTCTGACCACTCTTTAAGGTCCCTTCTAGTTACTAGTGGTGTTCCCCAAGGATCAGTGCTGGGCACAGTCCTGTTCAACATCTTTAATGATGATCTGGATGAGGGGATTGAGTCCAGCATCAGTAAGTTTGCAGATGACACCAAGCTACGAGCAGGTGTGGATCTGTTGGAAGGTAGGAGAGCCCTGCAGGAGGAACTGGACAGGCTGGATGGGTGGGCAGAGGCCAATGGGATGAGACTGAACAAGGCCAAGTGCGGGGTTCTACACTTTGGCCACAACAATCCAAGTAATGCTACAGGCTGGGGACAGAGTGGCTGAGAGCAGCCAGGCAGAAAGGGCCCTGGGGGTACTGGTGGATAATAGCTGAAGGTGAGCCAGCAGCGTGCCCAGGTGGCCAGGAGAGCCAATGGCATCCTGGCCTGGATCAGGAACAGTGTGGCCAGTCAGACGAGGGAGGTTATTCTGCCCCTGTACTCAGCACTGGTCAGGCCACACCTTGAGTCCTGTGTCCAGTTCTGGGCTCCTCAATTCAAGAGAGATGTTGAGGTGCTGGAACGTGTCCAGAGAAGGGCAACAAGGCTGGTGAGGGGCCTGGAACACAAACCCTATGAGGAGAGGCTGAGGGAGCTGGGGGTGGTTAGCCTGGAGAAGAGGAGGCTCAGGGCAGACCTCATTGCTGTCTACAACTACCTGAAGGGAGGTTATAGCCACGTGGGGGTTGGTCTCTTCTCCCAGACAACCAGCAATAGAACAAGGGGACACAGTCTCAAGTTGTGCCGGGGCAAGTATAGGCTGGATGTTAGGAGGAAGTTGTTGCCAGAGAGAGTGTTTGGCATTGGAATGGGCTGCCCAGGGAGGTGGTGGAGTCACTGTCCCTGGAGGTGTTGAAGAAAAGCATTCAGTGCCATGATCTAGTTGACTGGCTAAGTCTGGGTGCTAGGTTGGACTGGATGACCTTGGAGGTCTCTTCCAACCTGGCTGATTCTATGATTCTACTGAAATTGTTCTATGAAGAAATCAAAAATCCTCCATTCACAATGAACATTTCACATCTCCTTTGCTATAACTTTAAAAAGTTTCAAGACCATCTTGACAAAAGTATTGTGAAATGCTACAAGGAGATGTCCAAAAACCAAAGTTGACATGCAGAAATTTCCAAGCTATGAATATCTCTGCTAAGGAATACTGCTTTTACCATATGAGGAGACCATGAAGGTCCCATAGCCAAAGCCCTTCACCACTGCCTTTTCAGATAGCACAGCAAGCTGGGTATCTGAAAAGCAGCACTCTTTGCTGACATGTTGAACATATGGCATGTGCAAATGATACTTGGATCCAAACCCAAATAAGTGAACATGATCCAGAAAGACAAAGCCAGAGCAATGCACGAGTACTTAGCAAAACTCAGACCCATCTGTCATCTTTCAAGCTCCAGTATTAGAAAGGATAACTGTAGTCTTAATTCTCACTGACGGCCACGGCGACCTGCTGACCCGCAGGAGAGTGCAATAATGGGATCACTCCCAAGGAAAGCCCTGGGGCTGTTCAGTCTGGAGAAGAGAAGACTGGGAGATCTTATCAATGTCTACAAATATCTGAAGGGTGGGTGTCAAGTGGATGGGGCTAATGTTTTTTCAGTGGTCAGCAGCAATAGGACAAGGAGCAACAACTACAAACGGGAACATAGAAGGTTTCACCTCAACATGAAGAAAACTTCTTTGCAGCGAGGATGAGAGCCCTGGAACAGACTGCCCAGAGAGGCTGTGGAGTCTCCTTCTCTGGAGACTTTCAAAACCAGCATGGATGTGTTCCTGTGCAAACTACCCTGAGTGATGTTGCCTTAGCAGGGGGATTGGACTCAATGATCTCTGGAGGTTTCTTTCAACCTCTAAAGTTCTGTGATTCTGTGAACACTAAAATAGTCAAAGATGTTGTCCTTAGGTTTCCTTGGTCTCTAGGAGAACCAAGGAAATGTAGTAACTTACAATGTTACAAAACAGACCTGAGGGTTGTAACAGACGAACAACTTAATATGAGCAAACAAGCAGTGTGCCCAGGTGGCAAAGAAAGCCAATGGCATCCTGGCTGGGATTAGAAATGCTGTGTCCAGCAGGAGTAGGGAGGTGATTGTCCCCTTGTACTCTGCTCTGGTGAGGCCACACCTCGAATGTTGTGTTCAGTTTTGAGCATCTCCTTATAAGAGAGATGTGGAGGTGCTAGAACAGGTCCAGAGGAGGGCAACAAAGCTGGGGAAGGGCCTGGAGAATAAATCTGATGAAGAGTGACTGAGGGAGCTGGGGATGGTTAGTTTGAGACATAGGAGCCTGAGGAGAGACCTCATGGCTGTCTACAGCTACCTGAAAGGACACTGTGGAGAGGTTAGCGCTGACCTCTTCTCACAGATTAGCTAGTGATAGAAGAAGCTGTGACTGCGTAGATTTAGACTGGACATTCTTCCCCAGCAAGAGTAGTCAGGCACTGAAATAAGCTGCCCAGGGAGGTGGTGGAATCACCAATCCTGGATGTGTTTAGAAGTCGTTTGGATATGGTGCTTGAGAATATGGTTTAAGGGTGACTTTTGTAGAGCAGGGACAACAGTTGGACTTGGTGATCCTGAGGGTCTTTTCCAACCTGAATGTCTCTGTGATTCTGTGAATATTCCACATATGGAATACCGTGTCCAGTTCTGGGCTCCTCAATTCAAGAGAGAGGGATTTGCTGGAGAGAGTCCAACATAGACCTAGGAGGATTACTGGGGGACGGAGAGCCCTGGGGCTGTTTAGTCTGGGGAGGAGAAGGCTCACCATATAGATATCTGAGGGCTGGGTGCTTAGGATGCAGGTGCCAGGCTCTTTTTAGTGGTATTCAGTGACAGGACAAAGAATGATAGAATCAGCCAGGTTGGAAGAGACCTCCAAACTCATCCAGTCCAACCTAGCACCCAGCCCTGTCCAACCAACCAGACCCTGGCACTAAGTGCCTCATCCAGTCCTTTTTTTGAACACCTCCAGGAACAGCGACTCCACTGCCTCCCTGGGCAGCCCATTCCAATGGCAAGAAAAAAGGGTAACAAGCTAGAACCTAGGAGGTTCCACCTCAGCTTGAGGAGAACATCTTTACTGTGAGGTTGCTAGAGCCATGGAGCAGGCTGCCCAGACAGGTTGTGGAGTCTTCTCTGAACATTTTGGAGACCCACCTGGATGCGTTCCTGTGTGACCTGCCCTAGGCAATCCTGCTTTGGCAGGGGGGTTGAACTCAATGATCTCTGGAGGTCCCCTCCAATCTCTACCATTCTGTGATTCTATGATGTATATTCATCATTTGTGTCAAAGCACTGACCCAAGTTGCCCAGAGAGGTTGTGGAGTCTCCTCTACAGAGATTTTAACCCCCTGCCGGCAATTGTGATCCTGCGCAAGCCACTGTGGGTGCCCCTGCTTTAGCAGAGGAGGCTGGACTCTCATGATCTCCAGAGGTCCCTTTTGATCCTCACCATGCTGGGATGATGTGATCAGTAATATTCAAAACAAGAACCTCAAGCACAACAGGTACTCAAATCAAGGTAGCTTCAGACAACTTCTGTCTAGTTAATACAACTATCAATTTCAAGCATGAGACAGAGAAATGGATTTGGCTTGTGCTGCCCAAGGTCAGTTACACCATTCTAAACTCTGTTGTCATGAGAAGATGCCTTTCAGTACAGACTAAATCATGACTGTCATGGACCACCAGTCATACGTCAAGAAATTTACCCAAATCCCTGTATCTGTTGAGGATCTTCCAACCTGACCCTTCTCTGTGTCTTTTGTTGGCCTCCACCCAACAGTTCTAGCGACTGTTGATCAGAAGGACATCTACAAACTTCTGAACACAGTCCCAAACATCTGCTGAGTGCTATGCGTGGCTAACTAACAGTTTGGATGCTGGTATGCTTTAGCAAGCACCAAAGTTGTTAGGTGGCTTGTGAACCCCTGTGAACTGACAAGACCATCAGAGCTGGTGGACTGGTCTGAGACACATGCAAGTGGAGCCCATCTTCCAGCTAGGAGGTAAAATGAACTCTGTCCAACCTCATGAGCAGTGAAAACAACACAAGTTGGGCTCCATCTCAAATCCAGTGCCAAAAGTATTGCTTTATCACAGGAGACCAAAGGACGTGTGAGCAATTCAGGTGTATCTTTCATCTGTGTCAACATGAACTTTACCTGGGTATTTGAGCTGTCAAACTGCAAGACAATACAATTCATATTTCTGAGCAAGTTAAACAGATCTGTCCTTCAATGGTCCCTAAGAGAGAAGCTGCCTAATAAAACAATTTGATTCTTGGTAATTTGTTTTCCCAGCAAAACTTCATTTTGGGACACAGAAAATCTTCCAAGCAGGGACCTTAATTCAACATCACTGTGCTTTTGTGCTCACTTCCTTGCTCCACTTGTACACAAATAGGAGCTTTTCTTGGGGAAAAGCTGTCACGGCCTCCATTTACATTTCTGGTCTGCCATGTTTTGTACAAGATAAGCTGTGGTGGCCTTTTATTATAAAACTCGACACTTGTCTCTAGGAATCTGCATTGTTCCATTCATACTGTAAAATGGGAGACTTTACCAAACAAGCATATGGAAACATCCTTGTTTGATTCAGTAAGGTGCTTCCTGGGTCTAGAAAGCATGAAAACTACCTGTGCACAGTCACAACCTTCTCGTTTTTCTGTTTTCAGTCTTTAAATAACATGCAATAAAGATTCAGAGAGGCCATCAGCTGATGCAGAACAAGCCTTTCGTTCTTAATCAGGGCTTCCACAAACTCCTACCAGCATCTGCCACTGATGCAAAAGCTTCACAGGTTAGATGCAACCCAAGAAGCGTACGTCAGACCTACCAGTCCCCTGAAAAACTTACTGTGCTCACCAAGGGACAGGTAGGTAGCATCCATGTGCCCTGTGGAAATACTTCTATCATGGCTATAGTGGTAGGATAAGGGGGAATGGCATTGAGCTGGGAGAGGGGAGATTAAGACTGGAAATGAGGAAGAAACTCTTGAGAGTGAGGGTGGTGAGACACTGGAACAGGCTGCCCAGGGAGGCTGTGGATGTCCTCTCCCTGGAGGTGATTAAAGGTCAGGCTGCGTCAGCCCTTGAGCGACCTGGGCTGGTGGGAGGTGTTCTTGTCCATGACAGGGGATTTGAAATGGATGATCTCTAAGGTCCCTTCCAACCCAACCCATTACTTCAGTATACATCAAGAGACACAAAACGTTTTCTAGTTATGAGTCTCCAACAGTTTTCTCATCAACCATGTGGCAGGGTAAGGATAAAATGTCATTTAACATCTGCCTGCAACTGATCAGCCCATGAGGTTATATAAACTGATGGGCAAGTCGACTCCAGCTTTGGCTAGACCATGGTCTGACTCGAAGCACGTCACTAACTGCCCGCTGAACTCAGCCTTACAGGAACATTTGCATTGTCCAAACTACATTATCAAAACTAGAATCACAGAGACAAACAGAAATTGTTTTGGACAGTTGAAACACTCACTAATAAGGGATCTCAATTCCATGCCTATTTTTCAAAGTCAAGTTCACAAACCACCACTTGGCAAAGTTCAACCAAGTTTAACGTGGTTATGAAAGCTGCAATATTGTTTGAATATTTCATAGGCTATTATGGTTCTCCCCTATTGCTGGCCATGCCTGTCCATTACAGACCTAAGTCCCTGCAGCCAAAAAAAGGGTTTTATTTTTTGGGAAGACAAGACAGCCAGTTCATGACTCTGGGGGGCAGTGCCACTCATGCAGACACTAATGTCACTAATGTTGTTCCGAGCTCCCTACCAGCCAGCTGCTTGCAACAGAGCAGTCAGCCTGACCTTTGGCCAGGAGGAGGAATGGCTCAATAGCATGAGAAGCTGCCTTATCTAATGGATTAAGTACAGGACCCAAGCCAAATGCCAGCTTTGACAAGGACTTGCACTGTTGGCCTTAGCTGAGTCAGTTAACCTTTCTTAGTTTTCCATCCTTAAAATGGAAATGATAATTCCTCTTTAAGAGTGCTGCTGCAAATGTGGTGCAACGCTCTGGTATCAGGAGATATCGAACCAGCAGAGCCAGTGCAGTGCCACAGTGGTGTTAAACTCATCTCCACACACTATTTACAGGAGAAAAAGAAACAAATGCAAATAATCACAAGTCATCCTTTGACTCTGTATTTTATTCTAAATGCTTCTGATAGACAAAAAGCATCTTTCAAATCCTGTTTTTGCCCTTAGTATCCCAAAACTACTACCTCCTTAAAATAATTTTGGCATTAATACCCCTAACGCTGCTAACTCCTTAAAAAAAAACCCATGCACACACTAAAAAGAAAGTGTAGTTTTGCAATACATGATATTGGATTGATATCTTTAGGTGACCTATATGATAGGGCCAGGTGAGATTTTTATCTACCACAGGATGCTCCCCACCTAGTAGATTTCCATACCTTGTGAAGATAATTCAAGTGTATATTGAAACCTGGTTGCACTAATTGACAGAGCAAATTACTTTTGGAACTGTATTTCCAAAGGGCCTCTGAATTTATTCCTCCAATTTTACATGCATGGGCTTCCATACCTTTGTGAATTTAATGTTTGTGTACATCCCTCTGACATTTCCCAGCATTTGAAGAACAATTTCAAAGACTATTTTTGCACATGTGGTATTAGGGCATTTTAGTAGAAGAGATTTTTTAGAAGGCTTATTTACATTCTGCACATTAGCCATCTTGGTATCTTCATCCTACTTTCAAGTACTTTAACCAAAACTTCGACATGGAATTTTCTTAGAAAAGAGGCTGAATTCCAGGCATAAAACTGAAAAAGAAGGAAGGGGGGAAAAAACAAAAAAGAAACAGAAAGAAAAATCCTGCCTTATTTCTTGTGCTTAGTTTCCGTTCTTCAGAGGAGGAGAAGCCTGAGAAGGTTTTGACTGTAAACCTAAATATGACTAAGCTGTTTAGTAAAATCTGTCTGATATAACAGGTTCTGGAATCACAGTACCCAGAAAAAAAGAAACAAAACCCCCCAACTGCAACCAACCCCGCAGACAACTGATTAATAATGAGGTCAGAAATACAAATAAATTTACTTCTAATGAAGACTGGAGACACAGTAATCAAAGTGTTAAAAATTCATTTCATGCACATCTCATTTGCCTCTTAGCTGATATTTATCACATAATTCTGTGAGAAAGTAGAGGCCTAAGATGCTCCAGATAAATGTCTCAATTAATTGTACAGAGGTAGCCCTCTTTGAGCTGAACCAGAGCTGTGAGCTCTTTATTAAAAGCACCATTCTGTAGCCTGTAACCTTGTTCCTTGACTCCTCTCTAGTTTCCAATTTAAACAAGTCCCCATGCGGCCTGCTCTAAAGGGCTTTGTCTCCCTGTCATTGTTAAGAGAGCCGAGGCATCCTGGAAGTGTGAAATCAGACCTCATGAGCTGAACGGTTCCCCAGGGAACGCCGGACCGCGCAGAAGGTCAAAGTCATGGGCTGGACCATCTGAAAGCGCCTGATCGCCGGTCTGTGACACAGCACGCGGGGTGGGGGCAGGGGGAGAGGGGAGCCACGGGGCTAGAATTGAACATGTCTTAATTAAAGCCCAAAGACAGCAAAACAAACTGTTTTCCAGGCAAGCCGTCACATGGAGCTTGGGTTTTGCGCTGCCTAATGAATCCCAGTTGCTAACTATTACTCCTTGCAGTAACAGGACTTGGCTCTAGTTGATCAAACCTGCGGCACAGCTTCTTCCCACCCTCCTCAGTTCTCAGGGATAGCCAGGCAGTGGCGGGGGTTCGGTTTTATTTTGCGGTACAAAGAAAAGGAGGAATGTATCTGCCCCAGCAAAGGGGAAGAGCCAGCAGCCTTCCACCACCTCCCACCTCTGCTGTGGAAGGAATGCATCTACCTGACTATTGCCCTCAGGAAGAGGTCTGTTGCTCCCCAGACCTCATATGGGTTAGGTGAACTGAAACTCTATTCAATTCAGAGCTCAACTAGCATAATGAGTCCGTCACACATTATCTTTCACTTGCACCATCAGAGTATTTCTTCATGTAAAAGGACACGTGTTGCTGTGCCAGGGCTCTGCAAGCAGCTGGACCCTCAATAAGGTCTACCTGGCTTCCAGGGGAGCCACAAGTAAACAAAGATATGGGAAAAGGGGAAAACAGAACTTCTTTTACATAAGGATTCAGGGAGAAAATAGCCTTGCATTAAACAGCTAAAACTCAATGGAAAATTTAAATGAAAGTTTCTCCTCCAGAAGGGGAGGAAAAAGTGAACACCAGACTCAGTGATTTCTCTTTGATTATAGTTTAAAAAAAACCAACCGTAATAAAAATTGGTGTTTTCCAACAAGAGGTATTTGCTCTGAAACACAGTTTCCAATAGAACATAATTTTGTGCTGGTGGAAGGCCTAAAATTGTGTTTTGACCATGGAAGACGCTGGGGAAACCCTGCGGTAGGCCTGGCAATTCTCTCACAGGCTTTGGTCCCGCACGACACCCTACTTTTCAGCTCTCCTCAAGATCAAGGCGAGCTCCCCAGTCCTCTTTTTCCTAGATGCCTTTAGAAGTGGTTTGAGCGAGGAAGAGTCCTGTTTTTTAATTTTCTGGGGTGTATTTAAAACCCAGTTCAAGCAGTGCCCCATTTTGCAACTAGTAGTGCCCACCTGCTTCCCCTACCCACAATTTCACCCTGGCATCTCCTCCATGTGTGTGTGTGTGTGGCGGTGGGGTTGCAAACTGAGGCATGAACCACCACCCTTAATCTCTCTAACCTTAATCTCTGTCCTAACCTCACCGATTTGAAGTGCACTGTCCAACACTGGGCTATTGAGACTGGAGGGTTAAAAAAAATGCCCTCAACTATCAACAGTTTATTAGGGGCTTAACTGAAGTGACCTACTGTAGTAGCATTCATCTGAACAAGGCTATGGGCTTTCTGTGGAAAAGAGAAGAATTGAGGGTTTCATTAAAAAGTAATTTGTGCTTTTTACTCATTCATTGAACGGGAGTCTCAATTGCTCTTTATTCACAGGGAGTTAATACAGTATTACAATGCTGCTCAATGGATGTATGGTAACAAAAGAAAAATTTCACATTTTCAAAGGGAAAAAAAAAAAGGAAGAAGGAAAAAAAAATCCTTGCAACTGTAGTAAGATTGATGACTACTTAAAAGATTACGGAAATCATTCTCCATCTCTGCTTATGCTTAATGATGGAATATTAAGGATTTTTAAAATCCATTCAGCACAAATGAATTTATTACCTCACACAGAAAGATTCTGCTGAAAGTGAAATGGGATGTGTTCAGCAGACAGGAAACAGAGCAAACCGCACAAGTGCTACACAGGTGTGGCACCTGCTAGCAAACTAGTCCTTAGCTTTTACTTAGCTGTGCAATTCACACCACTAACGCGGTGCTTCCCCCACTAAATATCTCTCAAGCCAGTAAAGAGGTAGGGTCAAGTTTAATACATTTTTAACAAAGATTATTTATTGGCAGCTGTCAAATAACTACTTTGAGGTATTTATAAATATTAATATTATAGTTTAGCCTGAAGTGAATGGTCTGCACACACCCACCAGTCACTAAAAATAGCTATAAGCGACTGCAGCAGTTAATTTAAGACAAAAACACAACAACAAACCTTTATCCTCTTTTCAAAATATTTTTGTTTAAGATACACAACCATTTCTGCAGTCTCTGAAATGGAAAAAAATCCATAGCTTTGCAATGTCTGGAGTGCAAAAAACGGCTAAAAAAACCCCAGACCAAAACCCCAAAACCCTATCTGCCATATGCAGGACATGGGAAGTGTTTTTCCCCATCCTCTTCACTGTCGTCCTAACTTCAACACCTGACATCTTTTTGGTAGGTTCTCTCTACATCTTTAATTGAATCAAATGTATTTCCCCCCAAAATTTGTTCAACCAGCACAAACGACGTGTTGATCTGGAAAAGTCGATGACTGAACGAGGTCAGGCACTGAATTATCCCATTTGCCCCTGAATAACTTAATCTCTCTCTCTGCTCAGACCACAATGGATTATAAGGTCAAAGCCGAGTGAGGAATCCTTAGCAGCATTTCTCCAACCTCCCCAAAACCAGGATCTGTTATTTTGCCTGCCACAAAGTGGATGATCAGTTTCAGCTAAAATACATAAATAAATATTTGTGCTGTTATCTTCTCTGAGAAGGAGGGATGAAGATAAATACTAGCAGTCATGCTAATTTAAAAACAAACAAACAAACAACAAAACCAAACCCAAACTATTAAAAAGTGTTTTGCTACATATCTACATCTGCTCCTGTAGCAGAACATTTATGTCCAAGCTGCAGTTAAACCAGACGGATTAATACAGTTTCCTCTGCTGGGCTGGGTTTTGGTTTTTGGTTGTGTTTTTTTTTTCTTTCCTAGGTTGTTTCATTTTTTTTTGCCCCCCCCCTCCCCCCTTTTTTTTTTCTTTTAAAGCAGAGGTGGCTATTTCGTGACACAGAAAGCAGATCATTCATTTTGCTCCATTCAGCTTGTCCAGTGTGATTGTACCTTACGGGAAGTAACTCGGACATTTCTGGAGAAACATGGTCAGTATGGCTGAAATATAGTTTATTTCATTTGTGAAGTCAGAAGGTTCAAATTATCCATTCACCTTCTATCACGCAACATAGAAAATAATCCAAGATTTTATTAATTTTTTTCCTTTGGTTAAAAAAAAAAAAATTCCTACTTAAATCAGTAGTTAGAACAAATTGCATTTATTTGGAGTGCCTGAAATCAGCAGCAGCTCTGCTAAATATCAGACAGATATCAAGTGGTTCTTTTGGCAACAACTTAAAGTAGTATCTAAGTCTAGCACCTTTCATTTGCCTCGTCCTCTAGAATTCAGCTTTAATTTTGATAATCTGTTATATTTTTATCTACTAAAAAAATTATTTTCCATGGGTTTTTTTGTTTGTTTATTTCCACAGGACCTCTGAAAGAGAAACCTAAATATAACTAACCCTTTGGAGAAATAACTTGTGTAGCAACAGCATGACTTGCTGCCTTGCATAGCAAAGTTCTGTTTGTGGATGTTTTCCCTCAAAGACAAGGTGAGGCTGCACAAACAGGCAATAATCTTTAGGTAAACTTGTGGATTAAACATTTTTTTTCCACTTCTAAAAAGGCTCAGTCTTACTGTGGTATTTACTTGTCAGAGAAACTAAATAAATCCTTGCCTGTGACATCAGCTGCCATCAATGCTTCTGCCCTGATGACCTTCACCTGAAGAAATCCCACGTCTTTGATGTTATGGAACATCATCATTGGACTCTAAAACACAAAACAAAATCCAAGAAAAAGTAATTCTATATAGCAAAACAACAAAAAAAAAAGGCCAAAAAGCAGTATTAATCATCTCCTGGCTAGCACATAAATAAGTCAGCACGATCCTCTCTAAAGCATTCACACATGTAAATAGTAGTCTCTGAAGAACGCCACTGCTACTTGCAGCATTTTACAACTTTAACTTAACAATGATAAATGCAAAGGGAAAAAAAAAATTAATATTAGTGATTAAATCTAACACTAAAACAACTGAATTAGTTGCTTAACAGCACACAGAATATTGAATGCAGCTTCCCAATATCAGACCTAACATTATAATTCCATTTTTTTTAGATAACCTAGGGGAGGAACCTAGGAAGAGGAGATAAAAATAAGAATTTTCAACAACTGCCCAACTAATTTTTAAACAGCAGTGCATTAACAAAATGAATGCAAACAATAAAACATTTCCACCCCCCCCACCTCCCGAATATTTTTGCATGAATCATGCTCACATTTTTCCCTTTGATGGCTCAAATAATATGCTGAACAGTGACTCAGGGCCAACATTTTTGTTGCAGTTGAACATTACCAGCATCTAAGCATACAGCATATATGTATACATATGCTTCCTTGTGGCTTGCAAATAACATGAGCAGAAAATCAATCTGGAGTATAATAATGTAATAATTTTTATATTATTCACTTGGAAAAGAAGAGGAAAAAAAAACCCGCAGGTAGTTTAAAATTTAATTTTAAAATGGTTCCAATTCCAGGGCAGGAAACTCTCACCATAAATCATTATTTTTAAACATAAATTTCTGCAATATCTACATACATTAAGAAAAGGAAGAAAAAAAAAAAAATAAAAGAGTAGGCTAAAAGTGGCATTTATTCCTCCAGCACAGGTTTAGAAAGCTGCTCGTGAAATGTGCTCTGTCGCTGCTCACTTTAAAGAGAACTAAAAAGTAACAAACTGGGAGTATTTCACTAGTTATGTGTCACAGCCTTAAAACTCTCCAGCTCCTAAGTTTGAATATAAACTGAAAAGTTGCAGATCTTCAAATGGCAGAATGCTGAATGCAGCTTTGCAATCAATTAATATCAAACCTGGCATTGTCATTCCATTTTTTAGCTAACCTACGGGAGGAACCTAGGAAGAGGGGATTAAAATAAGGATTTTCAAACTCCTTTTGAATCATACATACACATGGCCTAATTTTGGGGGGTATTTTGTTCACCACTACTAGCACGCAGATTGATTCTGAAGTATTTTTAACATCTATACCAACGTATTTAAAGCCTTTTCTAAAATGGCAATGTGGCACAGGTAAAAACCTTTTTGCACTGATTACCATCATGTCCAGGCTTCTAGAAAACACCAGCATCAGGGAAATCACCAATTCAACAATTCTTTAGTTTATGATACAGGCAAGATCAACTGTTATGGAAAACCCAAATAAATAGCTCCACTGGTCTGAAAAACGCAAGTGCTGCTTAAATGGAATATTAAATGTCAGCTCGCAAAAGCCACAGTATGTTCATGCAGTCTGATGAAACATTAAGAGAATATCATCCAGCCCTGCCATTTTATTAATAAGACAATTCTAACAGTGGTATTTAATTCCACATGTCCCAACTGACCATCTACTCTTTGCACTGAAGGTCTGACCTTGGGATATTGAACCGAGGGGTCAACTCAGTGTAGTACCTCACACGCTACCTACATACAGACACACATGTGTTACGAAAGGATAATGTCTAATAATTTGTTATCCCTTTTCAATAGGTTAATCATCAGCAAGATGGCTTAAAAAATCTGATGGTCAACTTTAATCAGCACACTGCTTATCTGCTTACAAGCTGAGGATGCTACCGATAGCTCTGCTGTAATTCAGTGGCACCTTGGCACCTTCCTTCATTTATGACAATAATGATCAACGTTTGGAAGCTTCTTATCAGAACGGGTACCACAGCAGAGATAATTCTGCTCTAATACATGACCAAAGTGAAAGGATTTACAAAAACGTTTCCACCTTCTACTCAAGTTTCCCAGTGACTGAGCTGCGGAAAGGAAACAAAGCAAAACAAACGCTGAGCGAGTCAAGCAACTCCCCCCTCCCTGCCAGGCCATCAGGCACCCTTTTTTCATGCTGGTCACCTCAGTCTGCAAAAAGGCACCAGTGCTGTGTTGCACTTTGCTACCTTTGTTAGAATAATTAGGTTTGAACTTTTAGCTGCAGCTGAAGGCAGCTGGCTTGAGATCCATTTGCTGCACATCGTGACTGTGGAGGATGCTGAAGAAGTATACAATGCCACGGCTGAGATGCTGGGAGAAGCAAATGACTTTAATGCATGACTTTAAATACATAACTTTTAAGTAATGATTTATCAGATGATATTCTGTCGCCTTATTTGTGATTATTGTTGAAGGCCTCAAAAACCCACATGGTTTCTGAAGCCTGAAATTTCCATAGCAGAGGAATCCGTGATTTGCTGCGAATCTTTTCAGCCCTCAATAGATGGGAAAAGATTGAAATGCTCTGGAGATGAGTCCTCTTTATTTTTTTAATGAAAGGCTGTATAATATATTTTCTGTATGGCTGCAGCAGCTGTCAGGGAGAGCATCTCAGTTCAGCTCTATTATGGGAGAAGCAATACCCCATCCTATGGCATCGAGATACACTGAGGGGCCAGCACTGATTGACAGCTTGTCACCATGACGTCTTATTCCATCTCTGTTATGGAGAAAATTAATGTCACACCACCAGCCTTATGACTCGCTGTCATCTTAGAACTGCTCACCTTTTATCAATGCTCTAAATAACATTTCAAGCCCATCGTCTCACGGTGGACAATCTGGTCAAGGGACATTAAATCGGATGACTGTGAAATGTCATAATAAAAATGGAATGCTAACAACTTCTTCTCTAAACTAGCTCCTCTGGTTTTTAAACTGTGACAAGGGGGACCGTGGGTTCAGCACACCCGTTCTGAAAAGGTCATACAATCTCTCTTGGTCTGTGCCCATTAACGCGCCCCCCTCCTCACCCCAAAAGGAATTAATCTTTTCAGACAATTGTGGTAAAATAATGGTTCAAACAGTAATGCCTGTTTAATTTGTAAGGCTCTGATGTTCAGCTACAAATGGTTAAATGACAGTAATAGAGTCATTTTCCAAGGCTATTTGATCTGATGGCAAGGTCAGCTCATTAACTGTTTTTGGCTGCAGAGAAGGTGCTAAAGGAAAAAAAAAAAAAATCTCAGATGGAAGCTACATTTTTTAAATATATTTTTTTTTAGAGAGGACCGAAAAAAAAAATTACTCCCAAAATATAGGTACTCAGTGGGGAGCAGGGCATCTTGCTAACTGCACGCTACCTCTTTGTATCAGTTCTGGAGCAGCAATACGGATACCAAAAAAGAAATCAAACACCAGTGAAAATCAACTATTTGGATTTTGTTCAACCTTGGTCGTTTCTTTCTCCCGTGATTTTAATGAGGACAGTAAAATTCATTTAAAAAAAACCCCAAAAACCCAAAAACTTAGAGATGCTAAAATTTTTAAAGACACGTAATGAGGAAGTCAGGCCTCTGCAATACCAACATCTTCCAAAAAATATAAATGTTTCCCAGTGCATGCAGTAATGAAAATACAATAAAGGACACATATCTATGAATATGGAAGAAAGAGAAATAAATAGATCAGTCTTACACCATGTAATTGTGCCTTACACTGGGGACCAAGAAAGGGGGTCGGGGGGGAAGAGGAGAATTTAGGGAAGCTGATTTAGGAATACAGTTTCTATACTGCCACAAACCCACCAGCATCACTTGGCTGCCATACCATCACACACAATAATCCACAGGAATAGGGTACTGTTGGGCAAATGTGTCACCTGCAAAAATACACCCACCAGAAATCTGTTATATTTGTGAAGATCTCTTCTGGCTGCCTCGGCAGACTCTGAAATGCGCAGTAACTCTCCTAATTGTAACTATTTCTCAAAGATGCTGCACAATACCTTAGCTCTCAGTTGGTTTGGGAATATTATGCTTAGCCTCACTAAGTCACCTCTATTAAACTGTGTTTATGATAACACTATTGGTGTATGAGTTGTACAAGCATTAGCAGACAGCTGATTCAGTGGAGATAGCCAGAATAAATTTGCTGAAGCGCACATCCTGCTAATCTGTTTGAAGAATATTGTACAGCATTAGTACTAGCACTTCATGTTATCTGCACAGCCTGATAAGGTACATCTTTATTAAATTCAGTTATTGAAAGGATGTCAGTCACGGAATAGGAATATATTAAAATTAAAAAAAAAAAAAAAAGGGAAGTAATAATAAAATAAAAATTAAGCAGCTCTTTGTTAGTCAGAGCTTGGTTTAATGGCTGAGTGTCTGGAGGAGCCTTTCTAAACACCTGGCAGCATTGTACAATACAAGCTTTGTAATTTTAAGTGGAAATAGCTTTTTTTTTTTTTTAACTTCTTCCTCAGTGAGGCAGTTACTTTCAGAGGTTTAGGTATTTGCAAATGCTGGAGTAAGAGCTCCCCTCTCTGTTGCTTTAATAAAACTACACGGGTTCCCTGCACTGAGAGGATGCTGGGAAACAAGAACAGTCTGCTTCAGAATATTCTGAAATGGAAATCTTCTTTGACAAAACTATCACCATCGCACAAAATACTGCTGCAGCCTCTGCTGTGCAGACAGGAAATAAGAAGTTCTCTTGCTCTCTAGTGCAGATGCAAAAAACCCCAAACAAACAGACAAGACTATTGGGCGCCTCAAAACATTTGGCATAAAAACTCACCCAACAACTCAACAGCCACCAAAGAGCTCTTACTTAGTTTGTGTTTGGTAGAAATTTTTGCAGGGCAGGAGAATTAACTTCTTTAGGTCACAGGATGATAGCAAATAGCTGAATTACTCTGTGGAATTACTCTGTGAAATTACTCTGACTGCACAAAGAGGCTACTGCAGAGCCTCTGTGATGTACTGACAGTGGTACTGTTACCAACTAGCCTAAACAGTTGGTCATTGGCTGAGCGTGGTAAGAAAATAAGGGGTAATTTATAAGGCTACACAGGCTATTTTATAAGGCTATCTGGATTATTATGTATATCTAGATTATCCCCCTCATTATTTATAAGTCAACACTTTGCAGATGTTATGTATATCCAAATTATCCCCTCTATTATTTATAAGCCAACACTTTGTAGACAAAAGAGAAGAACTCCATACATATCTCTTCAGTATCTCCTCTCGCTCCTTTTGGTCCTCCAGGGAGTTGACAGGGAGGTCGGAGATAGTGACCGCAGCTGAGGCTGTGAGAGTGACCAGCAACACCAGGCACCCCTCTCCCTCCTCCAGAGGCATCTCCAACTTGTGGGTTTGCTCTTTGCTCAGGGTTGACAGGTCAACCTGGCACCTAGAAACAAACATTCTCCATCAGCATGGGGTTTTCTTCAGGCCAAACAAGAGCACTCTGCCTTACTTGTGTTCAGCTGGGCGCAGAAAAAACACCAACTTCCAACTTCTGGAAGTGTTTGTGTTCACTTTCGGCCCATGCCCCTTGTTGAGTTTTATTTTATTTTTAATGCATGTGAACTGTAAGCATTGAAATGAACTTACAGGCACTAGAAACAAGGTTGGATAATATTCCTTACTCAAATGCAAAAAGAATGTTACCAAACAAGCTTAAGATGCAAACTGTACTTTTTAATACAAACCAAGCTTCTGATGTGAACATTTATTTATAACATTTATCTAAAACCATTAAAAACCTTCTCACAAAAAACAGATACCAAAACATCTGTGTGGACCTAATTGTGAAGGAGTTAACAGAACTCGGCATAGAAAAACCCAATCTCAGCAGCACCCAAAAGGCTCAGCTCTCTCTCTCGCACTAAGCTGTGTGTGGCTCAGGGTCAAAGCTTCCTGAAAGCATCCAGGATAAAATCTGAAGCCACAACCCCTTATATAATAAGATGTCTCACATTGTAACAAGCAGGGGACTGCTTAGAGCTGTGCAGAGTGGCTGGAGCAGATCCACCCTGACTGATCCCTTCCTACACAACTCCTGCACCAAACTAATGAAGACAAAAACGTTTTCATACATGCTCACCACCAGGAAGAGCTCTGCTACATCTTTAAAAACAACAGGTAGAGCATGGAAGAGAAAAACTCCACTGCTAATGAAGAGCTGACCACAATTAAAATGAGAATACCTTAGGGTTAGTAATTAATTTCTGTACTTAGACGTTCACAACTTTCAGCTTTCATAGAACCACAGCATCACAGAGTGGCAGTGGTTGGAAGGCACCTCTGGAAATCATTCAGTCCAACCCCCCGCCCCGGCCAAGGCAGGGTCACTTAGGGAAGGTTACACAGAAACACATCCAGGTGGGTTTTGGATGCCTCCAGAAATGGAGACTCTGACACTCGTCTGGGCAGTCTGTTCCAGTGCTCCAGCGCCCTTAAGTTAAAGCTTTCCTAGACTGCAGTGTGGAGCAAGTCTAGAAGTTCACAGCCTCTGTGGAATGCTGTGCCAGCTTGCCCTGCACAGGAATTTCTGTGGAAAAAAAAACCACTGTTTGGAGTACTTCTATTTACAGCATCCCCCAGCAGTGCTCATTACTTTAAATATATTCTTGAATCCCACCATGGTGCGGGTTGGAAGAGGCCCCTTGAGATCATCCAGCCCAAAGCAAGGTCACCCACAGCAGGTAAACAATAAATAAAACCAATCACAACACTGAAATAAATTGATCTATCCCATATACAGTTGAGCCACCAAACACTCCACGTTGAACAGTGGTTATTTAATGTGACAAGCACATGTTCTGTGTGCCACTCTCACTAAACTAAACATCTAGCAAACTCTTTTCATAAAATGTCAATTGATTTTGAAGAGGAAGATAATGTGGTGACCGCAGGGCCAATAAACTGAGAGAAAGGTGTCAGACATGAATAAATAGGCATTTAAGGACAGGAAATAGCCAATTATGAGAGTAAGTGCAGCCTCATAAAATGGGCACTCTGCTATCACAGGCAGATTAGATTTGCTACAGGAAAATTCCCTCTTAATTTTTAGTTTATTTTTTTCAAGAACATTTACTGTCTGATGTGCAGCTGCCAAAATGGAACCGAGGCAAAGCTCATCCAGGAACAAGGTTCAGTTATTTTAGAATGACAAAAAAATATCTCAGCTGTCACTGCAGTCTCACCTTGATGTTTACCTTTTATTTTGAATGGTAAGGAGTGAGAAATTCAATTGTCAACAGCAAGGAAAGACTAAAGCTGCTGCTGTCACTGCAGGCTGATGGTCACTGTAGGTTTTGTAAGTGTCCATAGGCTGTCAAATTTTTATTTAGGCTGCGGAGAGGAGCTTTAAGCCCACTTTCAAATGACAAATATTACTATGAAGCATTCAAAGCTGGGATAGGTTATGGTGTCTCTGGTGTCAAATATACCCTAACAGCTTACTTCCAAACTTCAAAATACATCATGGAGAAAAAATACCACAAGTCAAACAACACCCAAAACCAAACCAACCAACCAAAAAACCAACTAACATTGTTTGTTTCTCACACCAAATTTTCCAGCAGCAATATTGTGACTTCAACCAATCATCATTGAAGGTACCACTCCAAACCCTCCTGAAGTGAGTGAAAGAATCAGAAAGTCATACTGGTATACCGGTAATGCAGAAATAATCCAACCCTCACTTAACAGCAGGAAACAGAAGCTAGCCCTGCTGTAACAAAACATCCTACAAGGGCCAGAAAACTGCAGTGACTGCAGAATTGCACAGCTTACATCAGAGCTGCAAGCTCCAAGTTCTCCAGCTCCTGGAGACAGAGCACTTGCATAGAATCATAAATTTGCAAGGGCCGGAAGGGACCTCTACGGTCATCTAGTTGCAATTCCGCTGCCATGGTCAGGGAGACCTCACATTAGATCAGGTTGCTCAGAGCCAAATCCAGCCTGCAGCCTTTTACAACATCAGGTTTCAGACTGGAAGAAGGTGGATTGAGGTGGGACATTGGGAAGAAATTCTTCCCCAGGAGGAGGTGAGGCACTGGAACAGTTTGTTCAGAGATGCTTTGGAAGTTCCAATCCTGGAAGTGGTCAAAGAGAGTTTGGATGAGGCCTTGAGCAGTCTGGTCTAATGGAAGGTATCCCTGTACATGGCAGGAAGGTTGGCATTGGATGATTTTAAGGTCCCTTCTAACCCAAGCCAGTCTATGATTCTGTTACTTTTCATCCAGGCTAAATGAAGCACCTCACAACTCAGTTTTACTCCTGAAGTTTTTCTATGGCTACAAAACATTCCTTCTATCAGCATATCTAGAGCAGATCACCTGAGAAATACCTCTGTACTCTGCTTCATACATCTCCATGAACAGCCCTCCCTCTTGTTCCCTAAAGTCACGTTCAGGGTAGGGAGTGATCACAGGACCACAAGATCACAGAACGTTAGGGCTTGGAAGGGACCCAAGGAGATCATCGAGTCCAACCTCCCTGCCAGAGTAGGACCATACAATCTAGCTCAGGTCACAGAAGGTTGCATCCAGACAGGCTTGAAAGTCTCCAGAGAAGGATACTCCACAACCTCTCTGGGGAGCCTGTTCCAGTGCTCTGGGACCTTTACAGTAAAAGAAGTTCCCCCTCATGTTGAGGTGGAATCTCCTGTGCTGCAGCTTATACCCATTGCCCATCTTGCAGTGAGAGCCTTAGCAATTTTACAGGGAACACATTCCCTGAAGAACACTTTGTTTAGCTGATGAAAACCCAGGGTGATTCCATTAAGGAGCATCCCCCTTGTGCTCCATGGAAATCCAGGTGAAGGAAGTCTACGTGTGTTTCTCATTCCATGTCTGGTCCTCTCCTCTGGCCTTGCAAGAGATGCAGCATACGTGTTTCTGACTCAAAAGTGCCAAAGCTCTGGGGGCATTCATCATTTCAGTCAAAAGGGGAGACTTCCCAATTTACTGTAAGAAAAAGTCTTTTTTTCCCCACTAAGAGATGACTTTTTAAATGAAAAAAAAAATCAATGCTGCTCTGAAACCAAATTTTCTTGAAAAAAAGGAAACTTAAACCATCTTCTGTTAGATCTGCTTTGCCCTCACCAGATCTTCACAGGGGACCAAAATGGAGAAGGAATCCTGGTATTGTGAAGGTGTTAGCTGAGCTCTACCCCTAGCCCAGAATAATGTTAACGGACATCAGTAGGGAAACCAACACAACTTCCCTTTTGGATTAGATTTCCTCACATGCACTGAAGTTAACAAAATACCTCTAAAGATAAATAGCTCTGGAAAGTTCAAGTTGACAATGTCCCTTTACATTTCACTGAGCGTATCTACGAGCATTCCAAGCTTTAAAGCTTCAGCAGTGCTGACTTTTACATCAGTTAAGATGTTCCCTTAAAAGACATTTGTCACCTACAACTGTTTCCATGGAGAACAAAGATGCTTTGAGGATGAAGGTGAACTTGAATGTTACCAGAAAGTGGTGCAGAATGAGCATTGTGTTGGGTAGACATTTTTGTCTTGCATTCTCAAATTGAGGACCACGATAAAAATTACAGCTGTTTTGAGAAGGCCATAAGTTGGATGTGATTGGTGGATGTCACACTGAAAAGCAGGAGATAATAGTAATTTTGGACAATTTGGCTTTTCATGGAATTACAATCTACATGCTGCTACTGAGAGAAAAAGTTCTTTCCCTGTCAGCCTGAAGAATTATGGCAAAAACAGCCATTAACTCCACAGACAGGTTTTCAAGCACGGCTGTAAATCACATCTCAGGGAATTTCAATTCTTAGGGCAGTTTGAGCATTTTGCCTTGTTCTGCTGCTCTACGCTCCTTACACACTGGTTTCAACATCAGAAGTTGCACCAGAGGCAAGAGAAGGATGACTGTGACTGTCTGAGTCCCTGGGAAGACACATGGAGGCATGTTCCCTCAGATCAGCTCTGCACATTGCTGGGCAGAGAGGAAGCTCATGAAGTTCCAGTGTTGGGTCCTGAACTTGGAGAGGAACAAACCCCTGCACCACTACAGGTGAGGGGCAACCTGCTGGAAGGCAGGTCTGTGGAGAAGAACCTGGGAGTGCTGATGGACAATAAATTCACCATGAGCCAACAAAGTATCCTTGTGGCTAAGAAACCAAAGGTCTCCTGGGGGACATCATGAAGAGTGAGGCCAGCAGGCTGAGTGAGGTTCTTCTCTACTTTGCCCTGATGAGACCACAGCTGGAGTACTGTGTCCCGTTCTGGGCTCCCCAATACAAGAGGGATAGGGAACTACTGGATAGAGTCCATCAGAGACTCAGAAGATGCTGAAGGGTACCATTTGGGCACATTCATAAGAGTGTGGCCAGCAGGTTGAGGGAGGTTCTCCTCCTCCTTTACTCTGCCTTAGTGTGCCCATAGATGGAGCCCTACATTCATTTTTGGGCTCCCCATGTCAGGAGAGACAAGGAACTGCTGCAGAGAGTTCAGTAGGGGCTATAAGACATTGAACATCTCTGTGTGCATCTCTGTGAGGAGCAAAGGCTGAGAGCCCTGGGGCTGTTTAGCTGGAGAAGAGCTGCCTCCCTGGCCACTGCGACCTTGGACAAGCTGCTGTGGGTGTCCCTGCTTTAGCAAGTGGGTTGGACTGGATGATCTCCAGAGGTCCCTTCCAACCCCAGCATACTGGGTTGTGGGATGGTCCTGCACTGGGTGGATCTTGATTATCATGTCTTGGAAGTTCAAAAGGGAGAAAACCCACGCAAGTGCCTCAAGCTGGCAGAGAAGTGGCTGCAGAAGCAGGGTACAGCTCCTGTGGAGGAAGGTTTGAAGATTCAAGGAGAATCCAGCACTTGTTCAGTGTGTTAATCGCCCAAACCGTTAGAAATACATTTCTGATTTATTTTTAATTTGAATATATCTGGCCTATGGTTCCTTTTATGCCTTTCTTTACTCTGTTGAAAAAGCCTTTAGTGCTCCGTATCCTCGTCTAGTGAAGGTACTCATATACCATAATCATATCTCTTCTTGATCTTCCTTTTGATATGCTAAACACCTTCAGCTCCCTATACATTTCCTTGGAACGCATCTCCTACAGCCCTCAAATGACTTTTTTTGGTAACTTTTCTGATCCAGTGAAATTCTCCTGCATCCTTTTTAAAGAGTGGAAGCCAGAACTATATGTAGTATTTTATTATCAGCATGTCTAAGAGGTAAAAGTCACCTCCCCTCTCTAGTTCTATCAGAACCTGGAATGTAAGACCACGTTGGCACCCTGGTGAAATATCCTTGCTAATGAATGAATTACAAAGGGAACTACATGACATAGAAGGCCTCTTAAAAGCCAGGTGGCCAGGCAAGGGAGAGACAGCAGATAGCGAGATCATTTTCTCACATGACAAAATAAAGCATAAAAGAGGAATTGGCACAATCCTAAGTGATAGGGACAGAAAAGCACCACTTGGCTACAACCCAGGCAACTTAATTATCATCATGACTTGTTCAGGAAGACAGCCTTTTAACTGCACTGTGATCCAGGTCTATGCTGCTCCAAAGGATGCCAAGGAGAGGAAACTGTGAGATTCTGCAATTAGAACTGAGCTGGACACACATCAGAAGCAGAGAGGCATGAACTGCTACAATTTGTGAGACTCCATCTCCTTTATGAGCAGAGTACAATGTTCCAGTAAAAACCCAAGAAACAAACGGAGAGGGGAAATTCTGCAAAGCAGTGGCAGGAAAAGGAGGGGGCTCAGAAAGGCAGGACTGCAGTGACACGAAGTTCCTGGGAGAACCAGCGCGTGGCGTTTTTTAAGTGCAGAGATAACGAGAAAGAATTCAAACGACAGACCCTACACAAAGACTGTGATAGGTGGTGGAGAGAGGTGAGAGACTGAAAACCAGGAAAGCTCCCAAAGCAGCTGGGGACTGTAACTCGGATTAACTGGGACACTGAAGAAGCTAGAGAGGATCCCCAGGAAGCTGAGAGCATGTGTCCTGAGTGCAGAGCTCAGCAGGACCTGGGAAACAGGGATGCCAGATGCTGGGCAGGACAGAGCCAGGCAGTTAGAGAGATCAGTGCTGGTAATGGACATACGAGAGACACATGAAGTAAAACACAATCTGGCTGGTAACAGGACCCCAGAATCTCAGCATGGTGGGGGTGGAAGGGACCTCTGGAGATCACCCAGTCCAACAAACCTGCTAAAGCAGAGGCACTCACAGCAGCTTCCCCAGGATCACAATGGCCAGGGGTGGTTGGAATCTCTCCAGAGAAGAGGACTCCACAACCTCACTGGGCAGCCTGCTCCAGGCCTCCATCACCCTCACATCAAAGAATTTTCTCCTCCTAGTCAGATGCAACCTCCTGGGTTCTAGTTTGTGTCCACTGCCTCTTGTCCTGTCACTGGGCATCACTGAGCAGAGTCTGGCCCCGTCTTCTTGCCCCCTACCCTTTAGCTCCTGCTGAGCATTGATCCCTCTGGGACTGCTCTTCTCCAGACTCAACAGCCCCAGGGCTCTCAGCCTTTGCTCTTCACAGAGATGCTCAGCGTCTTCATAGCTTTCACTGAACTCTCTCTCTCCAGCAGTTCCTTGTCTCTCTTGAACTGGGGAGCCCAAAAATGCAGGTAGGACTCCAGCTATGGGCACACTAAGGGCCGAGCAGAGGAGGAGGAGATCCTCCCTTGACCTGCTGGCCACACTCTTCTGAATGCACCCAAACAGTCTCCGAGCAATACCTAGGTATGGACAAGTGTTTACTGCTTACTAGAAGAATTTTTGTCCATGCCACAAACCCCTGTTGATGGATTTTGGAATTAATGACTAAGGTGTTCTGAGGCATAGCTCTTCACAATGCAGCTACAAATGTCCTTTCAAGATAGCACAGACAGGAAAAAAGCACCTGCTGAAGCTTTGTGATGTGATGTTCTCCCCATGGCACAGCCACACAGGACAAACCTGCTCTGTCAGTGCTGTCACCATTGCAATTTCTTTCAGCAAAATTAACACTTTTTCCTTATTACTTTGAAGAATGTTCTCCCTTTGCTACTTGGTCAAAGCAACTCAGCAAGAGTTTTCACACAGCTAATCTGTGCCTGCCAGATAGAATAGAATAGAATAGAATAGAATAGAATAGAATAGAATAGAATAGAAGAATATAATAGAATCAACCAGGTTGGAAAAGACCTCCAAGATCATCCAATCCAACCTAGCACCCAGCCCTATCCAGTCAACTAGACCATGGCACTAAGGGCCTCATCCAGTCTTTTCTTGAACATGTCCAGGGATGGTGACTCCACCACCTCCCTGGGCAGCCCAGCCTCACAAAACCTTACATAGAAGCACAGAATCATTAAGATTGGAAAACACCTTCAAGATCATGAAGTTTAATAGTTAAGACCACAAGTCCAACTGCTAAGATGATTGAGGTCAACCCTTAACCATTATCTACACCTTCAACACTACGCTCTTTACACTTTTTTACTGTCATGCTTCTATTCAGGCAGGCATTCCACTTTTCCTTCTCCCTTCCTCTTATGTCATAACTCATCCTTAGAATCACAGAATGGTTTGGCTTGGAAGGAAACTTCAAATTCACCTACTTCCAAACCCCTGTCATGGGCCAGGAAGCCTCCTACTAGACCAGGTTGCTCAAGGCTTTGCCTATCCTGAACAGTTCTAGGGAGGGAGCATCCACAACCTCCCTGGGCAACCAGAGTCTCACCATCCTCACTATCAAGAATTTCTTTTTCCTCTCCAGCCTCAATCTCACTTCTCCCAGCTCAAAGCCATCTTCTCTCATCCTGGCACTCCCAGCCTTTGTCAAAGGTCTCTCCCCAGCTCTCCTGGAGCCCCTTCAGGCCCTGGAAGGCTGCTCTAAGGTCTACATGGAGCTTTCTCTTCTCCAGGCTGAACAGCCCCAACTCTCCTGGGCTGTCCCAATGTTTCCTGCCCTGCAATGACAGTAAGTTTCCAGTAACTCCTACTGCAGATGAGATCGCTTACTTCATGCAGTGGAGCACACTTCCACGTGTGGGAGACACAAAAGTTCAGAAGAAGGATGCATACACACAATCCAGCTGGTGTGCAGCACGCTGCTTCAAAATGCTTTGTGCAACTTCATCAGTTTTGCAACATTCCATGAAAATAAAAACTGTCAATTAAGAGTTGTAAATGGTAAAATATCAGGTAAGAGAAAGGTACTGAAGATTTGAAAACCAAAAAATAATCTTTTTTGGGCTTTCCAGAGGAACAGCAGTACCTCTGCATTGAAAAAATAAGTAAAGCTGTGCAAAGATAGTAATAAATAAAGTGTGGAAAACCCAAAGGCCAGATTTGGAGATGCAGTACTTATATCTTTGACAACAACCACAAATTCAACACTGGTCAGGCCACAACATGAGTCCTGTATCCTGTTCTGGGCTCCTCAATTCAAGAGAGATGTTGAGGTGCTGCAACGTGTCCAGAGAAGGGCAACAAGGCTGGTGAGGGGCCTGGAACACAAACCCTATGAGGAGAGGCTGAGGGAGCTGGGGGTGTTTAGCCTGGAGAAGAGGAGGCTCAGGGCAGACCTCATTGCTGTCTACAACTACCTGAAGGGAGGCTGTAGCCAGGTGGGGGTTGGTCTCTTCTCCCAGGCAACCAGCAACAGAAGAAGGGGACACAGTCTCAAGTTGTGCTGGGGGAGGTCTAGGCTGGATGTTAGGAGGAAGTTGTTGCCAGAGAGAGTGATTGGCATTGGAATGGGCTGCCCAGGGAGGTGGTGGAGTCACTGTCCCCGGAGGTGTTGAAGAAAAGCCTGGATGAGGCACTGGTCTCATGGTGCCATGGTCTGGTTGACTGGGTAGGGCGAGGTGATGGGTTGGACTGGATGATCTTGGAGGTCTCTTCCAACCTGGTTGATTCTATGATTCTAAATGGAGGCAGCTCAGCACAGCTCAGGGTTTGTCAAGGGCAGACCTGTGAGCAGCAGTTTTAGACTGCAGTGTTTGGGGCAAAACTTTTATTTAACACTGAGAAACACACCTGCAATAATTTACCTTTAGTCTTCCTGTGTGACCAACAAACCATTACACGCCCAGGCTGCTGATCATCGGCTTGCACAGAATTGCTGAGTAATTTACACAGACTCACTGTTCTAAACACAAAGTGCAGTGGTAGATATGTATGTTTTAACTTCAAAAAATTATATATATCCTCTCAAAGTTACTGAAACATGCAGGTACTTTCAAAACCCCAGTATTTGAAAGCCCAGCATGTTAAAACATACTCGGGATTCCGAGATGAACCCCTTTTGTCTCTACACTGAGAAACATTCAACATTCATCAATTTTGACACTGAAATGGACTTCCACACCTATTTTTAGAATCACAGACACACAGAATCAGTTTGGTTTGCAAAGACCTTTAAGATCATCAGTCTAACTGTTCTCTAGTTCTACCGAGCCTGGTACCTCCATTCCCCACCACTCCTTGGTGAACACCACTCTGTTCAAAACCTCCTTATGGGGCAACAATATCTTAAAAGAAAACTGCCAGTATTTGACAAGAAGTCACAGTCTCCACATCCACATTCATCTGTAAGCAGTAACAAACTTAGTGCCCTTCACTCAAATTTATATGCATGTTGGAGAGCCCACCTACAGCTTTACAGCACCACTCAGTTCTCTCTGATAATCTTCAGACTCCTGTAGTTAAAAGGGGTAAGTTTCAGTGGGGAAAAGATAAAAATGAGCAAGACATAAATATTTTACATAAATATCTCACTCTAGTGTAGAACTTTGAGAGGTGTATCCCTCTCCTTCCAGACCAATAATGCAGCAGCACATGGTGCAGTTTGGTGCTGGGACCGGTGCTGGTTGACTGATTGGTGCTGACTGGTGACCTGGGCAGTGGGGATCAAGGCACCCTCAGCAAGTTTGACAATGACACTAAACTGTGTGGCGTGGTGAACATGCTGAAGGGGAAGGACGTCACCCAGAGGGACATGGACAAGCTGGAGAGGTGGACCTCTGTGAATGTCATGAGATTCAACAAGGCCAAGAGCAGTGTCTTGCTCCCAGGTTTGGGCAACTCCAGCTGCAAATCCAGGCTGAGCACAGCATAGATTGAGAGCAGCCCTGAGGAGAAGGACTTGGGGCTGCTGAGGCGTGCAAAGCTGGACATGAGCTGTCACCAAGCGTGGTCAAGCTAGAGCCAGCCCTGACCTGTGCTGATCTCCAGCAATGTGGGCAAAAGAGGCAGGAAAGGGATCCTGCCTCTCTCCTGAGACCGACCCCTGCAGTGCTGGAGCAGCTCTGGAGTCCTCAACACAGCACAGACAGGGACCTGTTGGAGAGGGACCAGAGGAAGCCCTCTTCTGTTTGGGCAGGCTAGGAGAGTTGGGCATCTTCAGCCTGGAGAAGATTCCAGGGATACCTTAGAGCACCCTTCCAAGTTACTGAAGACCTGGAGAGGGACTTCTAACAAAGGCATGGAGTGACAGGACAAGGGGTAAGGCTTCAAACTGGAAGAATCTGGATTGAGATCAAACATTAGGAGGAAACTGCTCCCCAGGAGGGTGGTGAGGCCCTGAAACAGTTTGCCCAGGGAAGTTGTGAAAACTCCAATCCTGGAAGTGTTCAAAGCCATGCCGGATGAAGCATGGAGCAATCTGGTCTACCAGGAGGTGTCTCTGCCCATGTCCGTTAAGGTCGCTTCTAACCCAAAGCAGTCTTTGATCCCATTGCTTGCATTTGTTGTTACTATGAAAAAATAGACATGCCACAGCAGATTAGATGCTGAGGAACTAAAAGCTCTATTTTCATCAGTTCAACGTTGGTTTTGGGTGGGTTTTTTTTTTTGTGTTCACTTGATTGATTGTTTTTCCTCAAGGACAGAGCTCAGAGGGTTGTGGTCAGTGGCAAAGTCCATCTAGTTGGAGGTCTGCAACAAGTGGTGTTGCCTTGGCATCAGTGCCAGGTCCAGCGCTGTTTAATGAATTCATCAATGACATGGATGAAGTGACACAGTGGACCCTCAGCCAGTTTGCTGATGGCACCCAAGTGGGAGGAATGGCTGACAGCCCTTGAGGCTGCGCTGCCATCCAGTGTGACCCAGACAGGATGGGGAGTTGGGCAGAGGGGAACCTCACGAATGTCCACAAGTGCAAGTGTAGGGTCCTGCACCTGTGGAGGAACAACCCATGCACCACTATAGGTGAGGAGCGACATTCCAAATCCATCTGGACATCATCCTATGCAACCTGCTCTGGGTGAGTCTGCTCTGACAGGAGTTTGGACTCTTCCATCTCCTAGCATGCTAGGCTTCTGGGATTCTGTTTCTTCACATCCATTAGTGGTGAATTTGGAAGAGGAGGGCTAATGGTTAGACCTGATGATCTCAAGGGTCTTTTCCAACCTGAATGATTCCATGATTATTTGTTGTGTGACCTACATGGTCAGAAAGATCCACCTGAATGTTCAGGACAACATTCAGAGAGATTATGAGAAATTCCACTTTGGTAGAGACACAATTAACATCTCTCTTTAATGGATGTACTACACACAAGGTCTTCTGTTACCAACGTCCATCAGATGGGGGAAACAAAATGATAGGATGTATAAATATCGACAAAACCAGATACATATGAAGTCAGCAGTGATTCCCTGGCACAAAATCCAAGCAAAATTCACTGTCATTTTAAAGATAAACACACGTTTTTCATACCAATAAAATAGTGCCATAAATCCTGCCCTACTGGGTTGGAAGTAACTTCAGCTGAATAAGAATTGCATGACATGGGATTTACTTATCCTGTGTGTTCACAGAAACAACTTCTTCTCTGACAGCACTCATTCTTGGCAATTTATTGCCTCTGTCAGCAGCCAATTTGTTCAGCTTACTGCTCTGCATAAAGGTGTAACAATCATCAGAATTTATTAGCTGATTATGGTAAAGGTGACAGTCAAGATCGCCCTCGAGAAGGAAGATGACGAGGAAGCTAAATAATTACATGAAGATTAAAATCATTTCACCTTCCTTTCGGTCTGTAGTGTTGCCTACATAAACTCATTGCTATCTGTGGTTTTAATCACTGGAGTACATTGACTCAATGCAGGAATGATTAACTTGCAGCAAAAACATGTGAATATTAAATCAGAGGATGACAGAACGGCTCAGATTGGAAGAGACCAACCTTCCTGCCACAAGCAGCGATGCCTCTCAACCAAACTTAGCTGCGTAAGGCGTCACCCAACCTGGCCTTCCACACCCCAGGGTAGAGGCATCCATGACCTCCCTGGGCAGCCTATTACAGAGTCTCACCACCCTCACACTTCCTCCTCAGATCCAGTCTAACCCTGCTCTGCCTCCACTTCAAACCGTTTCTCCCTTGGCCTGTCTCTAGACACCTCAGGAAAAGTCCCTCTGCAGCCTTCCTGCAGAATCCCTTCAGATACTGGAATACATCTCTAAGGTCCTCCTGGAGCCTTCTCTTCTCCAGGCTTAACACCCCCAGCTCCCTCAGCTTCTCCTCACAGCAGAGCTACTCCAGTCCTTGCTCCATGTTTGTGGCCTACTTTGAACTCTCTCCAGTAGCTCTGTGTCCTTCTCGTGTTGGGGACACCAGAACTGGAGGCAGGATTGGAGGTGAGGTCTCAGGAGAGCAGAGTCAAGAGGCAGGATCCCCTCTCTTGCCCTGCTGCCCACACTCCTCTGGGTGCAGCCCAGCACACAGCTGCCTTCTGGGCTGCATGAGTGAATTGCTGGTTCATGGGGCATTGGAAAGAATCTCTGGAGATCATCCACTGTAATCTCCCCTTCAGAGCAGGTTCACATATAGCAGGTGAGTTTCGAATGTCTGCAGAGATGGAGAGCTCTCTCTGGGTAGCCTATTCCAGTTCTTCATCACTCAGTGGATAGGCTCTCTTCAGTTGTGCCTGGCTTCTTCCTAGCCACATATCTTCAAAAAATAATTGTTTTCATTCATATTTAAAACAAATATGCTTATATAATGTGAGAGCTGCTGCTTGCATATTACTGGAGAGCACTTCTGGGGTAAAGGACCGGGGAGTGCTGGTGGACAACAGGATGACAATGAGCCAGCAATCTGTCCTTGTGGCTAGTGGCACCCTGCGTGGGCATTAAGAGCATGGGCAGCAGGTTGAAGGAGGTTCTACTCACACCTGGAGTCCTGTGTGCAGTTCAGCACTCCCCAGTTCAAAGATAGTGAACAGCAAAAGACCACAAAGATGCTGAGGGGACTGGAACATCTCTAATGAGGAAAGACTGAGAGAATTGGTGCCATTTAGTCTGGAGAAGAGCAGTCTGAGAGGGGATCTCATCAATGCTGATCTATACTCCAAGAGTGGGTATCAGGAAGATGGGACCAGGCTTTTTTAGTGGTGCCCAGTGACAAGGCAAAAGGAAATGGGCACAAACTTGAACAGGAGCAGGAACTACTTTAAAGGTGATGCGCCCCTGGAGCATCCCACCTGGATGTGTTCTGTGTGACCTACCGTAGGTGACCCTGCCTTGGCAGAGGGGTTGGAGTCAAAAGACCTCCAGAAGTCCCAACCACTACCATTCTGTGATTCTGTGATTATTCAAGACAGCAGAATGATCACAGTATGATGAAAAGGATTACTCCCCATCACTGAGTACTGCTAGGACACTACCAAGAAGCCTTTTGTTTCCCTCCCACATCACCATTTTCACTGTTGTTTTTTTTTTTCCTGAACCTGAATCAAAATATTCAACTCATTTTGTGTGCCTCAAGATCTGCAAAGCCTGTCACAGAGAACAACTCAGCTGTGCTTAAAAAAAGATACATTCAGTATAACACAAATGCACACAGAGCAAATCTGCAGAGCCTGTACTCAAGCATTTCCAGCTTTTAGAGGCAGCCTGGAAAGGAGAAATCCAGCAAGAGAAGTCAGCGTAAAGTGGAGCTGTCAGGTGTTGGTGATTTTTATCCACAGTGACTGGAAGAGGGTATCAGGGAAGGGGAATATTAAGACCTACTTTTGCATTCAGATTGAGCTTGACAAATGACAAAGTTTTTCACGGAAATCTTCACGGAGAGGAATTTGTTTGCAGGTTGCATTATGCGAAGATAAGGTACCAACAGAAGGTGAAACAGGAGACTGCCTGAAAGGACACACTGCAGAAGGATTACACATGCACTGACAGCAGAGAGTGCACAAAAATCAAGCCAGGATGATTTCTTGGGGTGGGAGGAAATCAAGCCAAGCAGCATTTTTGCCCAAGCCAGCGTTCTGTTAACATCAGTTACACACTGCACATTAGCATCTCCTTTCGGTATGTGCAAGAATACAGCAAGAATGGAGAACACATTTTCTACTCAGGAAAATGACAGAAAACAAAATGAGTCAGGGCTCTCCCACTGAAAAATGCAAAGAAACAGATACACATTTAAGGCACACGAATTTCAAGTGTCTGATAGGTGACCTAAACCAGCTTGTGTGTCTGAAGTTACAAATTCTCCATCTCCAAATTCTCCACCCTGTTTCAAGTGTCTTGGAGCACCAATGGGATCTTTTATTGTGTGCAATGGCCTTTAAAAGGCTTTGTAACTTCTGGTAAGGGCAACATCATGCTTTGATGGCAAGGTTCTGAAAAGTCACATGGGTGAAACTGCATCTCACCACCTTTTGGATAAGGAGATTAAAGTGATGCAGAAATTATGAATGATTTCACAAGGTGTACCATGCATTGGCTGAGGACTCAAGGATGGTTTTACCGAGGGCCAGTCATGTTTGACCAACCTGATAGCCTTTGATGAGGATATAATCAGGTGGATAGATGGTGGCAGAAAAGTGGATGTGATCTCAGGATCTCTGACACTGAGGCAGCAGGGTCTAGATGATGAGGTGGTGAGGTGGATGTGAACTGGTTGAAGGGAAGAAGTCAGAGAGTTGTGGTCAATGGGACAGAGTCTAGATGGGGGGGACTCTAGCTAGTGGGGTCCCACAGAAGTCAGTGCTGGGGACCAGTACTATTCAACATCTTCACCAATAACCTTGGTGAGAGCACAGAGGGCACTGCCAGCAAGTTTGCTGACACACCAAACAGAGCACAGAAAGCACTGCCAGCAAGTTTCTGATGACACCCCTCAGGCTGTGCTGCCATTCAGCCAGACCGGTACAGGCTGGAGAGCTGGGTGGGGAGAAATGGAATGAAACCCAACAAAGACAAAGGCAGAGGCTGGCACCTGGGAAAGAACCATGGACCAGGATAGGCTGGGGACTAATCTGTTGGAGAGCAGCACAGAGAAGAGGGACCTGGGGATGCTGGTGGACGGAAGAATGCCTATGGGCCAGCAACACGCCCTTGTGGTCAAGGGAGCCAAGGGAGTCCTGAAGTGTATTAGAAAGGCTGTGGTGAGTAGGTCAGGGAGGTTCTCCTGACCCTCTAGCCTGCTCTGGTGAGGCCACATCTGCAGTATTGTGTCTGATTCTGGGCCCCTCAATTCAAGAAGGACCTCAAGGAACTGCTTGAGAGAGTCCAGCCCAGAGCCCCTAAGCTGCAGCAGGCAGTGGAACATCTCCCTGTGAGAACAGGATGAGGGAGCTTGGAGGAGAGAAGCCTGAGGGCTGCCCTCGTTCCTGGTGATAAAGATGTGCAGAGATGGAGGCAGGCTCTGCTCAGGGCTGTGAGATCACAGGACAAAGGGCAGTGGATGCCATCTGGAGCAGAAGAGGTTCCACAGGAACATGAGGGAAAACTTTTTCACTGTGAGAATGCTGGAGCCCTGAAGCAGGCTGCCCACTGGGGTTGTGGAGTCTACTTCTCTGGGGAGATTCAAAACCTGCCTGGATGTGTTCTGGTACGACCTGCCCTAGGTGACCCTGCTCGGGCAGGGGGTTGGACTGGATGATCTCCAAAGGTCCCTTCCAACCTCTAACATTCTGTGATTCTGTGATTCTGCTACTTCAGCAGAAGAGTTGTTGTTGCCATAGAGCCTACAGGAAGGCTGGGGAGGGACTATTTACAAGGTCTAGTAATGTCAGAATGAGGGGGGATGGGTTTAAGCTGGAAGAGGGGAGATTTAGACTGGATGTTAGGAGGAAGTTCTTTACAGTGAGGGTGGTAAGACACTGGCACAAGTTGCCCAGGGAGGTTGTGGATGCTTCCTCCCTGGAGGTGTTTAAGGCCTGGATGAGGCCTTGAGCAAGCTGTTCTAGTGGGAGGTGTCCCTGCCTATGGCAGGGGGTTGGAGCTGGATGATCCTTGAGGTCCCTTCCAACCTAAACCATTCTATGATTCCATGATTCTATGAAAAAAACAGCTTCAAAATCCTCAACTATAAACATCTCAGCCCACCCACAGGATCTTCATCACATGAAGTCCTCCTGTGTGTACTTCTGAAAAGTGGTCCCGTTGTTACTAAAGCTGTGTGTTTGCCGTGGACTTGGGGTGTATTCTGAGCTCCTACAATTTATGGCAGGAAATAAACACAGAATATTACCTGACTGATCTGATTTGATTGAAAGAAAGACATAATCCTATATGAAAGGGAGGAAAAGGTCACTAGAAACACAACCAAAGCACATGGCTTGGGCTGTGGGATTTCCATTCCCAATTTCAGCTATCAAAAAAAGAATTCTGCTAGTCAGGAGTACCAATGTGTCAGTGAAAGCACCTACAACCAATGTTCTAATAAATCCACACAGCAGTGGGCAGTGGTCAATGGCTCAATGTCCAGATGGAGATGGGTGACAAAGGACAGCATGGGGATCTGTACTGTTTAATATCTTCATATTTCAGCAAGAATCAGACACCCTTAGCAAGTCTGCAGGTGATACCAAACTGAATGGTGTGGTTGATAAGACTGAAGGACAGGATGGTGCCATCCAGAGGGACCTGGACAGGCTGGACAGGTGGCTGAGGAGAACCTCATGAGGTTCAACAAGGCTAAGTGCAAGGTCCTGCACCTGGGTCGGGGCAAGTCTGGATATCAATACAGGCTGATGAGACTGACAGCAGGCCTGCAGAGAAGGACTCAGGATTGATGGTGGATGAGAAGCTGGAGAGGAGCCAGCAATGGGCACTGACAGCCCAGAAGGCCATGGGCAGCCTGAGCTTCATCCAAAGCAGCATGGCCAGAGATGGAGAGAGGGGATCCTGACTCTCTGCTCAGTTCTGGGGAGACCTCACCTGCAGGGCTGTGTCCAGCAGTGGGGCCACCAACACAAAAGAGACCTGGAGCTGCTGGAGAGGGTGCAGAGGAGGCCACCAAGATGCTCAGAGGGCTGCAGAACCTCTGCTGTGGGGACAGGCTGGCAGAGCTGGTGCTGTTGAGCCTGAGAAGAGAAGCCTGCAGGGAGACCTTAAAGCTGCATTTCAAAATCTGCAAGAAGACTGGGGAGGGACTGCTTAGAAGGGTCTGCGAGAATAGCACAAGGTGCAATGAAACTGGAGCATGGGAAATGTAGGTTGGACATCAGGAGGAAATTCTGCACAATGACTGATTAAAGTACAATGTAAAAAAAAAACATGTGAGTTGTCCAAAGAACACCTGCTCCACAGCACCTCTAAGCAAAAGACAGCTTTTTTTCCCACTATCAGCTAAACACTTCATGGCACTGTTAAGAAAAAAAAAACCAGAACAGCATCTTTCTTCCTCCTACACAGTAAAATGGAGCATAACCACACAAATGTATTCCTTGAACCTCCAAGGCAGATTCAAAAGATGAAACCCTGAAGATAAATTAGGTGAATGATCTTTCTTCTTTGCCCCCAAAGCTGTGTTAGTCCTTGAAGACTCTCACTTCATTCACCAAATAGATTAAAAAATAAGAGCATCATTTTTGGTCCCATGAGCCCACTGCAAGTCACAGGAGTTATTTCTCTTGCAAGCTGGACACTGCTGTAGGGAACCTCCTGCGTCTTGATTATTACTCTAAACCTGGGATTTTTAGGTTGGAAAACCTATCGATTGGTAAAAGCTGCCACCTACTGGACAATAACAACGACTTTACACCATCCAAGTAAAAAGAATTGCAGCAAATCGTGAAGGTATTTGAAGGAAAACTAAATTCTTCCTTATCTTAAAAACAAAACAAAACAAAAAAAAAAAAAAAAAAAAAAAAAGAGAAGAAAAGAAGCCAGAACAAATGGTCATAAAAAACAGTTTCAATGGCAAGGCTCATTTTAATCATCTGTTCTCATCCCTGAGGAACAAGGAGGTTGTAACTGCACAAACCTGCCAATAAAATCATCCTTTTTGCCAGCATCTTTGTCCCACACGGTAATATCAATAATTCCACCTCGTTCTTCATAGAGATGAAAGTCAAACTGCTCCCTCCACTGAGGATTCAAAGTTTTTGGCACAATCTGAAAAGAGAGCAAAGAGAAAGTCACATTGCATTGTGTGAGGCATACACTTTCCTGCACTGTAAATCTGATCTCTGTTGTCTGTTCAGGAAGCATTTGCCATTTGCAGTGTGAGTATCTGATGCAGGGAGAGTTAAGAAGCAGTAATTAGCAAAGGACTATATAGCCAGTTCTCTCACCCCTTTCTGACACAGCAGCAACCTCCAAACCCCTGCAACCTGTCACCTTTAAAAGCCTCCTGCACAAAGGATTTACCCTGGGAAGGGATCCTTTTATTGTTTTCCATAGAATAATTATGCCCTCCTGTAAGTGTCAGCTGCAAAGTTATGTATCTGAGCCTGAAGGAAAATAAAGCACCTGCAATGACAAGTGGGTGGTGACTCAGTATTTAAACAATTCTATCATGCTCTCTTCCCCCAGCTACAGTAATACTGGCTGAAAGATGATTCTGTGGTTTACTTTTCATGGATTAATACTCTTTTTTACTGTATTTTACATCCTTTCCTTTGCAGCTCAGATGAAAGCAGTTTTCTCAATCATTTCCAGTCCAGTCACTTCTGACAAAAGAAGTAACTTCAATGGATTTCAGTCCATGTACTTCTGACCACTCTCTGCAGAACAGAAAGCTTGCAAGTTATTCTACCATAAGGCAAAAGCAGTAGTCACAGTAGTCACATCTGTCCTGAGCAAGAAAGGAAACGGTCTACTGCCTCCCCTATGAAGCAGCCACTGCTTTCTACATCCACCAGTTCCACTGGCTTGAAATAATGGCAAAAAAATCAGAGAGGATGAAAAGACAGAAACCCTATAAAAACCGAGTAAGTCACAAATGCATGAATTTTGATTGCTTGTAATTTCAGATGAAGAGGCCCTAAGGTGGGCTCAGAGGTCTGCAAACATGGTGTCTGCACACTTCTGGCTGAGGGAGAGGTTTAGACTTGATCTTAGGAGGAAGTTCTTCAGGAAGAAGTGAAGGTGGTGAGACTCTGGAATAGGCTGACCAGGAAGGCTGTGGATGCCTTCTGCCTGAGCGTGTTCAAGGCCAGGTTGGATGAGGCCTTGAGCAGCTGAGTCTGGTTGAGAGGTGTCCCTGTCCATGGCAGGGAGGCTGGAAAAGATGATCTCTGAGGTCCCTTCCAACCTGAGCCATCCTATGATTCTATGATCCTTCCTTACTTTGCCCTTTGGCCGTGAAAACCACATGGGCTGCCACAGCCCTCAAGAGAAGAAGGTCATGTGCACCATCAGCCATCTCAGCAACTTCCATAAGCAGCAATTTTCAAACCACCAGGAACTGGGGAAATAATAGCAAGGAAGCATGCCTGGAGGCATTTAAAAAACATGTAGGAAACATGATTTAGCAGTGGACTCAATAGTGTTGGGACCCAATGATGTTAGCAGTCTGTCTGAGCCTCAACAGTTCTCTGGTTCTATAGTTCATAATCATTTTCAACCTTTCTGCAAAAATTTGGTTACATTTTCTGTAAGGACACATTGAGGAAAGTGAGAATGTGACATGGTTTGTGGATACGACCATGGAGAGGATCCAAGACACAACTGGCATCAAGACAAAGACACAGAAGTGATACGAACCTGTCTGAATCGTAAAATGCACTGGGTTGGAAGGGATCTCTAGAGGTCATCCAGTCGAATCCCCCCCACAGTTAGCAGGAGCATTCCAAACTAGATCAGGTTGCTCAGAGTCCCATCAAGCCTGAACTTCAATGTCTCTAGGGAGGGAGCCTCCACCAGCTCTCCGGGAAACCTGTTTCAGTGTTCTACCACCCTCATAGTAAAGAACTTCTTCCTAATGTCTAATCTAAATCTACCCTGCTCTACTTCCAAAGCATCGTCCCTTGTCCTAGTGCTACAAGGCCTTGTCAGAAGTCCTTCTCCAGCTCTCCTGGAGCCCCTTCAGATACTGGAAGGCTCCTCCAGGCTAAACAGCCCCAACTCTCTCAGCCTCCTTCTGTTCCTTGCCATGAATAACTCCTAACAGGAAACAGAAGCTAACCAAGGCCTTTTAGTCTGGAGAAGAGAAGAGTGAGAGGGGATTTAATAAATGTTTATAAATATCTGAGGGCTCTGCTCACTGGCTCCCTGTGATAGGACAAGCAGCAATAAATGTAAGCTGCAGCACAGGAGGTACCACCTCAACACAAGGGGGAACTTCTTTACTGTAAGGGTCACAGAGCACTGGAACAGGCTCCCCAGAGAGGCTGTGGGGTCTCCGTCTCTGGAGACTCTCAAGGCCTGTCTGGATGTGCTCCTCTGTGACCTGAGATAGATTGTATGGTCCTGCTCTGGCAGGGAGGTTGGACTTGATGATCTCTTTGGGTCACTTCCAACACCTAACATCCTGTGAGCCTGTGTATATGTGTATAGACTATCAGGTGTGCCTTCTTCTCACCCTGCATTTTCAAGGCCATCTAACCAGAACTCCAGGTGCTCTGAGAAATAATTCAAGAACATGTCTTCATCATCATTCATAATCTCTGGAGCTGTTCAAGAACTCTTCTGATGTGGCACTTTAGAATGCAGAATCACAGAAAGGCTCAGGTTGGAAGGGATCTCAGACATCATCTAATTCAAGCTCCTCACCATGGTCAGGGACACCTCAAATAGAATTCGCTGCTCAAGGGCTCATCTGACCTGGCCCTGCACATTTTCAGGGAGAAAGCATTCACAGCCTCCCTGGCCTCCCTGGGCAGCCTGTTACAGAGTCTCACCACCCTCACACTGAAGAACTTCCTCCTCAGATCCAGTCTAACCCTGCTCTCCCTCAGCTTGAAACCATTCCCCCTTGCCCTGTCCCCAGACACCTTCAGGAAAAGTCCCTCTGCAGCCTTCCTGCAGAATCCTTTCAGCTGTTGGAGGGCTGCTCTAAGGTCCCCCTGGAGTCCTCTCTTCTCCAGTCTGAACACTCTCAGCTCCCTCAGCCTGTCCTTATAGTAGAGATGTTCCAGTCCTTGCACCATCTTTGTGGCCTACTCTGGACTCTCTCTGGCAGGATTTGAGCTGGCGTCTTAGCAGAGCAGAGTCAAGGGGCAGGATCTCCTCTCTTGCCCTGCTGGCCACACTCCTCTGGATGCAGTCCAGGATACGATTTGCAGTGGTGATCTTAGATTGATGGTTGGACTCAGTGATCTTAGAGGTATTCTCCAACCCAAACAATTTTATCACAGTATCACAGTATCACCAAGGTTGGAAGAGACCTCACAGATCATCAAGTCCAACCCTTTACCACAGAGCTCAAGGCTAGACCATGGCACCAAGTGCCACGTCCAACCTTGTCTTATGATTCTTTATTGAAACAGTCATGCAATCCACAAAACCCCCACCAACAAGAAGAAAACATCTCAAACACAGGCAGTTTTGGGTCACAGATGTAATTACCTTGCTTTTGTATTTCTGATGTCCCAACCGAAACTTCACGTAAGGGTCACTTAGTCCATTTGCATCCATGGCTTTAAGCTCACGTCCTTCTATTAAGGTGACACTAACTATGCCTCTCCACAGCTGAGATTTTCTGTGCAGCTCTGAGAGTCGTAAGCTCTGAGCCTGAAACTTGAAGGGAAATAAATCAAACAAACAAACAAACAAATCCACACAGATTTAGTTAAAACAGGCACAGAGATTTCCCCCCCCCCCATTTTGCTGTTCAGTTTCACATAAACCACGAAGGTGAAATGACCACTTTAAACCACTATGAAGATATTCAGCAGCTCACGTGTGAAATAAATTGCAAATAATTGCTCGAGGAGGCACGAAACAGTAAGTACACAAGTAATGCCACACACTGCTTCTGCAGAAGGAAGCAGAACTATTTAACTAAATATTCAGGAAAAAGGTGTTTGGTTTTCTTTCTTCTCCCCTACTTCACTTCTCCCTCCGCTGACAGAACTCACAATACCGCAAATAAATGTTATGAAGACTTCCACCAGCAGCACGTGATTGAATGAACTTGAACACGCAGTAAAATAAACACCCAAAGACAGTGAGAAAATGGAACTTCTGTCAAATACAAACCCACCATGAGGAGCATGGACTAAGAGAAAATGAAGCAATAAAATCCCGTTCACAGGTCAATGATCTTAGCCTCCAAATTCCCAGAAACGGCAGGAAAATGTAAATTCAACACCCACACATTAGCTCTGCAGGTTCAAAACGAGGTGTCACAGGGCCTCTGATCAGAACGGTGCAGAAACCATGGACTGTGAGCACGCAGCCACTGCCTTTGGAGCTTAATGCAAAACTCCCACAGCCCCACACGAACCAGATGGTCACGGCATCCACCCGCGAACTCCACTGGGCACAAGAGATCAGCTCCACCTTGCTGTGAGCTACAAGGGTACAAGGGGCCCAATGTCTCCATTTCTTGAGACATTCAAAAATCTTCCTGGATGTGTTCCTGTGGGACCTTCTCCAGGTGACGCTGCCTTGGCAAGGGGCTTTGATTGGATTATCTCCAGAGGTTCCTTCTAACTCTACCATTCTGTGATTCTATGGTCTAGGAAATGCACTCATGAAGCAAGCAAAGCATCTCAGGTGCATCGGAGGAGCACGATGGCCAGCAGCTCTCCCTTTCACTCTGAGTTTCATTTGCTCAAGGTTATCTTTCCTAAAATCAGACCACAAGACAGCTGCACAATGCTTAAGGTCACCAATTATTCTCTGTAGGAATCTGAAATGCCAGTCTGCAGGCATTCTCAGCTGCAAATATCCCATATATATGAATATGCAATGCTCAGCGTCCAGAGGGAGATGGGTAACCAGAGGTGTCCCTCAGTGGGAACCAGTGCTGTTCAGTAACTTCATCAATGTCGCAGAGAGATTGAGGTCACCTCCACCATGTTTGTGGAAAATACCAAGTTGAGTGCTGAGGCTGACAAGACTGAGGGACAGGATCCTTCCAGAAGCACTTGGACAGGCTGAAGAAGTAGGCTCAGAAGAACCTCATGAGGTTCGAAAGACAAAGTGCTAAGTTCTGCACCTGGGTCATTATGAGTCCAGGCTGGGGAATGATGAGATTGAGAGCAGGTCTGCAGAGAAGGACTTAGGGTGCAGGGGGGGTGAAAAGCTGGAGAGGAGCCAGCAATGGCTCTCCAGAAGGCCAAGGGCAGCCTGGGCTGCATCCAAAGCAGCATGGCCAGAGATGGAGAGAGGGGATCCTGCCCCTCTGCTACGCTCTGGGGAGACCTCATCTGCAGGGCTGTGACAAGTTGTGGGGTCACCCAACATAAGAGAGACCTGGAGCTGCTGCAGAGGGTCCAGAGGAGGTCACCAAGACATCAGAGGACTGCAGGACCTTTGCTGTGGGGACAGGCTGTGAGAGCTGGGGCTGTTCAGTCTGGAGAAAAGAAGGCTCCAGAGAGACCTTAGAGCAGCTTTGCAGTACCTGAAGGGGCTCCAGGAGAGCTGGGAAGGGACTTCCAACAAGAAAAGGGACAATGGCTTTGAGCTGGGAGAGGGGAGGTTGAGTCTGGAGACGAGGAAGAAATTGTTAAGAGTGAGGGTGAGGAGACAATGGCACAGGTTGCCCAGAAAGATTGTGGATGTTTCCTCCCTGGAGGTGTTCCAGAACAACTTGGATGAGGCCTTGGTGGGAAGTGTCCCTCCTCATGGCAGGGGGTTGGAACTGGATGACTTTGAAGGCCCCTTCCAACCCAAGCCCTGCTGTGATCCTGTGATTCCATGATTTCATTCACTACATGGAAACATGATTACAGATCACACATTTTCTCTTGGCACAAACACTCCCTTGCTGGGGGGTCCAGCCAATGCTGCCAAAGACTTGTCTGATAAAGAAGGGGGTGTTTGGTTTTTTTTCTTATTATTATGGTCTCTTAGACTGAACAGTAAATAACCAAAACTGACTCTGCCTTGAACATAAGGTGACAAGAGATACAGAAAGAAGACAAAAACCACATTTAAAAAGATATTTCATGCTGGGATGGAAGCAGTGGCTAGCTGAGATTGATTTTTTTTTTTCCAAAGGGCACAGAGTTACTGAGGGTTTTTTTAAGAGCTAAGTGGGAATCCAAACGATTCCTAAAATTTCATGGAAAGTAAGCATGGGTTCGCATCTACAAGTCCTTTAAAACCAAGCTTAAGCACAACCGCATAGCTCTCCACTTCACTAGTCACAAATGAGACAGTGAATCATTTAGAGAGGATACTTGATCTAAACTCCAGATTTTCAACAGCTCTTAAAATAATTTCCTGCATTACAGCAGCTGCCACCATATAAAATACACTGATTTTATGGCCAGCAGGGAGTTCCATCATTGAGGGTGATTTACATATAAGGGTATTTTAAGGGAGATGGTGAGAAAAAAATAAGTCCCCTGAGAAGTCAAATCTCTTGAGCTTTTAGAGTGGAATAGTTGAGTTGCCAGCAGTGAAAAGGAGCACAGGTTAGTGTAAGTTGCAGTACTCTGCGTGGATTTGGTCTTGGAATACCTTTCTTGGCACAGTCAAACTACTTCAGGATAACCTCAGCTAACTGGAATATGGTCAAGTGATGTCAGATTGGATATGGACAGTCCAGTAGAGGTCTGATTTTGTCAGCACTAAACAAAGCTTCTGTTGGAAGGAGCAGGGATAATGACTTGGTTGGACCAAAGAGTGGAGCCAAGCAAATAACAACCATTACATTGGGGCATTGAACATGGTCTTGTTCTCCTCTAAGTCTGAATTCTTCTCAAAGCTGTCCCTGAGCAGTTCTGAGGAGCAGAAGGCTTTATAACCGCTGTATTTGTTGGCAGGAATCTTCGTTCCTTTTCAAGGGTAGCCAAAGTTTTATTAGAACAAAGGAATAAGCATCTGTGGAATTAAACTTCTTTCTTGCTCTGAGGAGTGGCTGAAGGAGCTGGGGGTGTTCTGCTTGGAGAAGAGGGGAGACCTCATTGCTCTCTACACCTGCCTGAAAGGAGGATGGATCCAGGTGGGGTTGGTCTCTTCTCTCTGGTATCAAGTGACAGAAGGAGAAGAAATGATCAGAAATTGTGCCAAGGGAGGATTATGTTTGAGATAGGAACAATTTCTTTGCTGCAAGAGTGGTCAGGGATTGGAATGGGTTGCTGAATTTGGTGGTGGAGTTACTGTCCATTGAGGTATTCAAGAAACATGTAGGCATAGCACTTGTGGACATGGTTTAGTGGCCATGGTGGTGTTGGGTCAGTGGTCATACATTCAGTGGGTTGGGTCATTCAGTTGGGCTTGGTCATTCAGTGATCTTAGAGGGCCTTTCCAATAAAAGCAACTCCATGACTCTGTGATGAAGGCTATGACTCTAAGACCTGTGTGTTTTGGTAAGGGGTAGACATATTTGCAGAAGACAATGTAGTGCCAGCAGGAGCTGTCAGAGAGGCTGTGCCCACCTTTACTCTCATCTTCCTTTCAGCAACTCTTCCTGGAAACTGCCTGCAATAAGTAAAAGCCAATGGGTCTCCTGACAATCCTGTTCCTTTGGAGGGATGACTCTAGAGCCCACCTACCATGGACAAGAATGTGACACAGAGAGGCACAGTGGCCATCCAGATTTTGTTTGCCAGCACCACCAAGCTGTGGTACACTGCCCTCATTTGAGGGTAGGGATGGCTTCCAGAAGGATCTTAACAGGCTTGAGAAAGGAGACAGTGACAACTGCATGAGGTTCAACAAGTCACAGACAGGTGAGAAGACTCCAGAAGGACCTTAGAGATGACCTCTAACAGCTGAAGGGATCCTGCAGGAAGACTGCAGAGGGACTTTTCCTGAAGGTGTCTGGAGACAGGACAAGGGGGAATGGTTTCAAGCTGAGGTAGAGCATGGTCAGATTGGATCCCAGGAAGAAGTTCTTCAGTGTGAGGGTGGTGAGACTCTGTAACAGGCTGCCCATGGAGATGGTGGATGCCTCCTGCCTGGGAGTGTTCAGGGTCAGGTTGGATGAGGCCTTGAGCAGCTGAATCTAACTGAGAGGTGTACCTGGGCATGGCAGGGAGGTTGGAGGAGATAAGCTCTGAGGTCCTTTCCACCTAAGCCATTCTGTGACTCCACGATTTGATGGTAACTCCCACTGAAACGTTGTTCTGCAGTTGTGATTGTAAACTGTTCTCTCACACACAAGCAATGCAAATGGAAGCCTCACCAAGTATTTGCATAATTTCTATGAGCAGATGTCTAACAGGCAGCTGTATCTATTTTGACACGTTTTACTTTCATTCTGTTATTTAGCAGCTTTCCATCAAGCACTATTTACAGCTGCTGAACTGACATCTAGAACCTTATGGCTTACAAATGCAAATATTTTCTTAATCATAAACACTCTTCTTCAAACCCCAAGACTAACAATCACAGAAGTCACAGAACAGCTTAGGTTGGAAGAGACCTCAGAGATCATCTACTCCAACCTCACACCATGTTAGGGGTTGAAAGAGACCTCCAGAGATCACTGAGTCCAGCCCCTCAGAGCCACAGTTATGAACTAAATGAACTTTTCTGCAGAAATAAATGATAAACTGCTGATGGTTGTGAGGTAAACAGCATGGAACAAGGGGTGGAAGGTCAGTACACATTCACTCGGTGCTGTGAGTTCCTAGCTCAGGCTCTGCTCACTGAGGCACTTTTTGCAGCTCAGGGCAGCTTTGCACAGCCAGAGGCTGTTTCTAGCTGATAAGCAGAGTTCTTGAAAAGTCCTGGGTGCAGAAAGACTCTGGCTTGGACTTGTTCCTGGGCATACCAAAGGCACTGCCACATTGCAGGGCAGGAAAGCAGAGGTGGCACCTGTGGAGAGGAGGAGTCGGGACAGGTGACCCTCAACTGCTTCACAAGGGATCACAGCCCATGGATTGCAGGAGAAAGCTGAGTGATCACCAGGGTCAAGCCTCTTCTTCATTGGGTCTATGTCCCAGGAGGACTTTGTCCCTCCTGCCTTCCATGATGATTCCTGTGTTCCAGAATCCACTTCCAGAATCTAGCTCCTGAATCTGGTTCCCATCTGCTGCTGAGTCCACTCTGAGACTTGCCCAGTGTCTGCCCCAAGCACCAGTGGTGCCAGTGGTGTCATCACTGCCCTCAGGGATTGGGTTCCAAGTGGGTTTGTGTCTCTGTGTCTCTATGATCCATGTGATCTTTCTGGTTGGTTCAGTTTCTTTCCCACCCCACCAGTCTCTCTCCTTTCTTCCCTTCCTCTTCCCTTTGGGAAGCAGAAAGCGTCATGGAGAGCTTCTGGCGCTCATCTGGTGGCCACCCTGACACTTGGCACTGTTCCTTATAAAACAAAATGGTCTTTGAGAGTGAATCTCCAAGGAGTGGCTTTTTCCTAAGTTAATGCAAGCATGCAGGTAGAAATCCTCAACAACTTCACCTTCCCTATCTCCAGCTACCATAAAGCTACCATTCTGATTTTGGATGGAACTAGTCCTGTCAGTGCTGAACTATCACGGAACATTCACTAACACTAACTCCGGCATTTATGCTTTTGTTTCTGAAGTTGAACATCACTTCACATTAAAAACTGCTGTAAACAGTAAGATTTTATCCTTTTGATACTAAAACCACAGCAGAAGTAATTAAATTTTACCATTTTCTAACGGCAAGAGAAGAATGAGGAAACAAATTGCTCATACTAAGAGAAGAATAAGAAAATAATGGAAGAAAAGATTATTTTCACCTGAGGAAAAAAAATACTGGAAGTGTCTCCTTTTTTCCTCTCTTACTAGCTTTAAGTTTAACAATGATATAGAAAAAAAAAATCAACCCTTTTTGTTCTAGTGTTATTTTTGACAGCATTGCCCTGAACACTAGAAAAACAACAAGGAGAAAGAGCACAATAGGTGCATTTTTAACTCAGTTTTATGCTGTCAACATTTTAATAGGCTCCCTTTCCATACCCTTCTCACTGCTATGGATTAAGCCTCTGCACTGTGGAGAAACAGTAAATCAGAAGTCAGAATTGTTATTTTTTTTTTCTCTTGTTTTCAGTTAGGAAAAATGAGAAAACAACTCCTTCCAGTTACCTGGTGCTGGAAATAGAATGTTTTATTTCTCATCATTTCACCTTGCACATCCAGGATTCTCTAATGGAAGTCACCTCAGCAATTAGCCAAATTCGCTACCTAGACTACAACTGTTTTATCGGGTTAGATCTGGTAACCTGATCACTCAGAAAGCAAGAGAGATGATGGAAGCATCAAGCTCCAGAGTGAGGCCAGTCTTCATCTTCATGAGAGAAGTGAAGAGGATGTTGGTTGATGGCAGCTGAACATGAGCCAAGATGTGTCCAGGTAGCCAACAAGGCCACCAGTATCCTGTCATGGACCAGCAGTGGTATGGCCAGTAGGAGCAGGGCAAATATTGTGCCCCTGGTCTAGGCACTGGTGAGACCACATCTGGAATCCTGGGTTCAGTTTTGGGCTTCTCACTCCAAGAATGACATTGAGGGGCTGGAGTGTATCCAGAGAAGGGCAACAAAGGTGGGGAAGGAGGGCAACAAAGGTGGGGAAGGTTGGAGAAGAGGGCTGGGGAGGAGCAGCTGGGGAACAAGGGCTAATGATTTGATATTGGAGTGGATCAGATTTAGGTTGAACATCAGGAGGAAGCGCCGCACAGTGAGAGGTAAAATACTGCAATAGGTTGCCCAGAGATGTGGTGGACACTTCGTTCCCTGGAGACATTCAAGGTCAAACCTGAAACTAGTTGGAGGTGTCCCTGCTGAGTACAAGGGTGTTGGACAAGATGGTTTTTGAGGGTCATTTCCAACCCAGTGCAATTTGTGAATCTGTTGTAATGGCTGGCCACCAGGTAGCTTGAACACAACAGCAAGCCTGTGGTGGAAGAAATAAGACAAGTCCAGACTCAATGGACACTGTAACGCCCCTTTTTTAAAATAAAAAGGACTCATACTAGGACTCATGAGACATCTCATGTCTCATACTAGGACTATGAGACATCTCCTGTCACTGAGGACAGGAATTTGGAGTTTCCTTTTTCACAGAACACATAAATTGTCAGAATTCAAAACTGTTTGAATTTAATTTTCCTCCTGGATCCAGTGAAAGGTGACCTAGAGAGCACAAGGCATGATCTACCTCCCATGAATTTTTATGAAGATAATGGCTGGTATAAAGTAAACAAGATAGGTAAAAGTTAATATATAACACATGCACCTGCCTCAAACAAAAAAACAAATAAAACCCCAATACCCACCCCCCCAAATAATAGGAAGAGAAGAGAAGAGAAGAGAAGAGAAGAGAAGAGAAGAGAAGAGAAGAGAAGAGAAGAGAAGAGAAGAGAAGAGAAGAGAAGAGAAGAGAAGAGAAGAGGAAGAAAACCCAAAAGCAAAAGCAGGGCCACTAAAAAATGTTTGCATTTGGAAACACTGTTTTACCTGTAAATGGATAAGGGTAGGGCAACACATGGCTGGAGAATGAACTGGCTGCATGGCCACACTCAGCTGTGGTCAACAGCTCAATGTGCAAATGGAGACCAGTGACATGTGCTGTGCCTCAGGGGTTAGTACTGGGACCAGTGCTGTTGTTGGTGACATGGACAGTGGCACTGAGGCACCTTCAGCAAGTCTGAAGATGACACCAAGCTGTGTAGCCCAGCTGACAGGCTGAAGGGAAGAGATCCTCCCAGAGGTACCTGTACAGGCTGCAGAGGTGGACCCAAGCCAACCTCATGAAATCCAACAAGGCCAAGGGCAAGGTCCCGTCGCAGTGTCAGGGCAATCCGGGGTACTAATGAAGTCTGCGTGAGCAGTGGCTGGAGAGCAGCTTGGAGGAGGTCTTGGGGGTGTCAGGTGGTGACAGACTCTCCAGGAGGCAGCAATGCCTGCTGGCAGCCCAGCAGGCAGCTGTTTGCTGGCTGCAGCCAGAGCAGGGAGAGCAGCAGCACAGGGAGGGGATTCTGCCCCTCTCCTCTGTCTGCTCAACACGCACCTGTAGCACTACCTCCAGGTCTGGGGCCCCCAGCACAAGAAGGACATGGAGCTGCTGCAGAGGGTCCAGAGGAGGCCACCAAGATGATCAGAAGGCTGGAGAACCTCCTCTGTGGGGACAGGCCAGGAGAGTTGAGGTTGTGTAGCCTGGAGAAGAGAAGGCTCCAGGGGGACCTTAGAGCAGCCTTCCAGTACCTCAAGGGGCTCCAGGAGAGCTGTGGAGGGACTTTGGACACGGGCTGGGATTGCCAGGATGAGGGACTATAGCTTTGAGGTGGGAGAGGGGAGACTGAGACTGGAGAGAAGGAAGAAATTGTTGAGAGCGAGGGTCAGGAGATACTGGCACAGGTTGCCCAGGGAGGCTGTGGATGCCCCTTCCTTGGAGGTGTTCAAGGCCAGGCTGGATGAGGCTTTGAGCAACCTGGGCTGGTGGGAGGTGTCCCTGCCCATGGCAGGGGGCTGGAGCTTTAAGGTCCCTTCCACCCTAAACCATTTTATCCATGAATCTGTGAAAATGCTTATCTGTGTTGAACTGGGTCTTTCATGACAGGACAAGGGGGAATGGTTTGAAGTGGAGGCAGAGTAGTGTTAGACTGGAATTGAGGAAGAAGGTCTTCAGTCTGAGAGTGGTGAGACTACAGTTTCCCAGAATAGTCATGGATGTCCCCTCCCCAGGGGTAATGAAGACCAGGATGGATGAGGCCTTGAGCAGCCAAGTCTAGTTGAGAGAGAGGATGGAGAAGATGACCTATGATGTCCCTTCCAACCTAAGCCATTCTACAATTCTATGGTTTGTGAGGTTCAACAAGGCCAAGAGAAAGGTCCTGCACATGGGTCAGGGCATCCCTTGGTATCAATCCAAACTAGGGGATGAAAAGCAAAAGAGCAGCTCTGTGGAGAAGGGACTTGGGTGTGCTGGGGGGGTGAAAAGCTGGAAACGTGGCAGAATTAGGACATGTTTGCTACTGATATGAGGATCTCTCAAGGTAGGATGAAATGTTGTAACAAAGTCCGGAGGCTTAATGGTGACATGACAAGCCCCACTGTTCAATGATTTTGATTTGATGAAACACAAAACAATGTCACTGAAGCACAATCTGAAGGAGAATAAATCCCATGACACAAGTTTTGCAGTTCTCAATTGTTTTTGGTAAAACATCACAGTTCTCCTGGAACAAACAACAACAACAACCACCAAAAAAAGAAGAAAAAAAAAAGGAAAGCCACAAGACCACATGCCAGAAGTTACCTTACTTGATCTTTTCCAACTCTTCCTCATTAGTATTGTCTGAAAACAAAATAGAGCACTTTAATCACCTTTCCTCTGCAATACAGAAAAGGAAGCCAGCGGTCTCCAATGGGACAACCACCACCACTGAAGCAGCCAGACGTGCACTCCATCAGCAACTGCATGAGACTGTAATGAACCCAGACAACAGACAGACTGCCCATGTCAAGAGACAATGAGGTATGTGAAATTGTTTTAAAAAGCCAACAATCAGATAAGTAACTGAAAGAAATGGATGTGGCATTACTGATAGCAGCCTCAGTTTTGACTGATACCTGCATGGTAGTTCTGGTAGCTTTAATGTACTCCATTTTTCTTTTGCAACACTACTGTTTGGTATAGTCACTTAAGAGACATCCATCACAAAGCTCCTTGGAAAACACCTATCTGTGATCAAGTCCTTAAGACTACCATTGCAAATTAGTTTTAGAGAAGTCAAAACAGCTCCTTAGTTTGATAATTCTGCAGGTGGGATAGAGAGAAAAATTCATATTCTTTAAACAGCCCAAAACGTCCTAAACAATCTGCAAAACCTTGGCACTCTAAGGACATAGCTTTCACATGCCAAGGAGCAAAGTGTCCACAGACACAGATCCTCAACCTTTAAATAAAAGAGAATTATTTAATTCTGAACCATTAAATGAACCAGAATTATTTAATTTCTGAGCTCTTAAACAAATAAAACACTGGTCAAGAGGGACGTGGAAAATTCACCCATGAAGACAACTGTTGTTTTGTGGAGACAAATTAATTGATATCATTTAATAACATTTATCAGCCTGTTGCGGTCAGTGAGCAAGAATAATTTGAAGGCCATTAACATCTATGGAAGCTTTGACACAAAAGAAAAACCCCAAACAGAACTTCTGGGGTTTTATTAACTATTGCAAAACCACTTTTCTTTGTCAGATAAGGGAAATGAATTTTGAAATGATAGCATTTTCCTTGCTAATAATAATAATAATAAAGTAAGGGAAATAATTTAAAATGAGAAAAAAACAATTTAAAATGGGAGAAATAGTTTGAAGTACAGGCTGGATGTTAGGAGGAAGTTCTTCACAGAGAGAGTGATCTGCTGTTGGAATGGGCTGCCCAGGGAGGTGGTGGAGTCACTGTCCCTGGGGGTGTTGAAGAAAAGCCTGGATGAGGCACTTAGTGCCATGGTCTAGATGACTGGATAGGGCTGGGTGATAGGTTGGACTGGATGATCTTGGAGGTTTCTTCCAACCTGGTTGATTCTATGATTCTATGAAATGAGAAGAAAAACTTAAAATGGAAAAAGTAATCATTTACAGGGGGAAAAATAATTTTAACTGGGAGAAATATTTTAAAATGGGAAAAACACCTTTTAAATGGGAGAAATAATTTAAAATGGGAGGAAATATACAGGTTTTTAATTAACCAGAAATTCTTCAAGTAGATACAAGTGGGGTTTTGGAGAATAAAACCAACTAGCAGGTGAGGGAAAAAAAATCAGTTGCTGTGAACAGCTGAACCCTAAAGGTCCTGCCCTAAGATAATGGTAATTGTAGCGCTTTGGCTTTGGAAAGTAAAGACAGAAACTGAATGTTTTACAAAGCTGGGCAAAAAGCCATTTAAATATTTTTTACAGGACAGACATATAAGAATTAAGTGGCTTGAGGCCCACAACAGACCCTGGGGAAAACCTCTGAGCTCCTGGGCACTGTCCTACAAATTAGAGCACAAACAGCTTGACTGGGCTTCGGAGCAGGCTGTGAGCAAGGTGGAGACCCTGATAGATGATAGCTGAATTAACTACACTAGACATCAAAGGTTATCTCAGCTCTGAGGAGTAGAAGCTACAGAAACATGTCACCATGCTTGATGAGTGCATTAGCACCACCAGCAGCTGCAGCAGGATGAGCTGAAGCCATCCTAACCATCCTTAGAAGCCAACAGAACACATAGAAAGGGTGATCCCCAAACAGATACATAATATTCTCTACATGGAACTTTTTAATCTGAAAATATTCCATGCCCTGAGTACATATTTTTTTAATAACATTTTTAAAAAGCTTATATTGCACCACAAAAATTGGAGACAGGAGGCAAACTGACAGCATATCAATGCTGTTAATATTGTCATATGAATAAAAAAAAAAAACAAAACAACAAACAAACAAACCCAATCCCCAAAAAACACTATTTGGGATAAATTATTTAAGGATAAAAGAGAACAATGCTGTGATTTTTATTCTCATCAAATAACAGCATCCAAGTAGCAATCATGTATCTTTTTTTTTTTTTAGATTTTCAGGCTGTTGGCAGTGGTAGAAGAGTAGCTTCCAAACTCTGCTGGCCCCAAGGCAACAGTTGTCATCAAACTACTAAATTTTCATTCCTTGTAGCCAAGAGTTGCCTATAGAGTTGCCTCTAAGCCCAAGGTTGGAAACAACTGTGGTGGAGAAGAGATGAGATGCTCTGGTGAGCTCACAACCACTCTGCAAGTTCTCCATGGAATTTGCATGATGGAATTTGCGCTGAAAGAGCTGCTGGAGAAAGAGATGAAAACGGAGACATGCGCCCATGATGGCAACACCAAGTACAGAGCCTGCAGACATCACAAAGGCCACACATGCAGCTGCAAAGCGCACACAGGCATGCACAGGGCAAGGGTTAAGAGAGTACTGTTAGAATTACAGAAACAAAACTAGCTTCATTCAACACTGCTAGTTCTGACTTGTTTTAAACTGGTCACCCAAAGGAGAAATTGATGAAACAACACAGAAAGCACATCACAAACACACCATTTTTTAAAAGCAATTAAAAATACTAAGAACCTTTTTAGAGCTCACAAAGTTTTAACATTTTTTATATACCCATCTTCCCCCCAGATTTATTTCATGCCTTCATAACTCAGATTAGTGACAGTTATGATTAAAAATGCTGCGTTAAAGGACAAATATTATCGGCACAGAGCAAATCAATTGTTGGAACTAGTGCTACTGCAACGTAGTAGTTTTAGGCTGGAGGCAGAGGATAGTTTTTACAAGTACTGGAGACAGTCTTACATTTACAGTTGTATAATTCATTCACCAGTTTTGACCCACAGTTTATGACTGTTCCAAACTCAGAACAAATCAGATTACCTTCACCTATCAAAGCTCAAGGGGGCAGGGCTTCTCTTCATCTATGTAGTTAGAATGAGATGTTACAACAATTACAAGGTTACTCCCTCCAAAGTTCACAATGTTATGCTTTTAGGTTACAAAAGGCAAAGATAATTATACACAGGATTTGCCAGAACTTCTCATTTGTTCACCTGCCCACACTTATGTTAGTATTTAGTATTCAGTGATAACCACAGGCTGCTTCTCCATTTTATTCCAATAAAATGTACCACTAAAATAAAATTTTGTCATCTTCTTTATGAAAACAATGTACTGAATCTTCTTGGCATGAAATCATGTCCAGTACTCTTCTCCTGCAAAAACACAAACAACTTCTTTTTTTCCCACATAAACTACTGTTTTTCCACAAAGTCTGTAAATGTACTGACACAAGACACAACTTAAATGTAAGTGTGTATGCATTTATAAATGCAGATGCAGGTTACTGAGGAAAGAATTACTACCAAATCTGTTGATCCTTCTGTCCTTTCGTTTCCATCATCCACTGGAGTTTCTTGTTCTCAGATGAGAAAGAGAAATTGTTTTCTGGTCCCTGGAACTGCTGCCTCTGCAGCAGCTTTACCAACAGAATACTTCATTTTGTAGGTACTAAACACTTAATGCCTAAATTTCAAAAACATTATCTATGATCTTTCCAGCTAAGAAGAACTGAAACTACATAGATCTCATGAGTTCTGATAATCAGAATGATGTACCTCATATAAATTGATTTAAGGAGGAAGCTCTTTACAATGAGGGTGGTGAAATACTTGGATAGGTTGCCCAGAAATATGGTTGAGGCTTCGTCCCTGCAGACATTGAAGATCAGACTTGATGTGGCCCTGGGCAGCCCGCTTTAGTTGGAGATGTCCCTGCTGACTGCAGGGGGGTTGGACAGGATGACCTTTGAGTGTCCCTTCTAACCAAATCCAATCTGTGAATAAATTCTCCCTCCTTGTAGCCCGTAACATAATTTTATATAGGCACAGGAGCACGTGAGCAATAATATTGCTAATTGATATCTGAATCCAAAGATGTAATCTGGTTTGATCTCTGGAAACAGAACCTGCCATCTATAAACTCTGAAGAGAATCTGAGCAGTCACCGACACATAAAATCTGCATTTCATCAGAATTTCCCTCAGAAAGATAAGGAAGAGAATGCTCTGTCTGCACCAAATCTCCCTCTCATCTCTTTCCACACTTCAGGGCTTCACAGAATATGGTTCCACCCAAAACAAAATAAAGCTTTAGTCTGTCAAACTGACTGCTTCTTAAACATAAGTAATTTTTAACAATAACTCACAGACAGATGGCAACACACAACAAGGCTCTCAATTTTGTACTGTTTATCCTCAAACTTCTGCTGAAGTTTCTGGACAGGACACTGAGGGACTGGAGTGTGTCCAGAGAAGGGCAATGAAGGTGGGGAAGAGTCTGGAGAAGAGGGCTAGGGAGGAGCAGCTGAGGCAGCTGGGGGTGTTTAGTGTGAAGAAAGGGAGGCTGAGGGAGGCTTCATTGCTCTCTGCAGGTCCCTGAGAGGAGGCTGGAGCCAGATCAGGGTGGGGCTCTGCTCCCATGGAATAACTGAGGAAATGGCCTCAGGTTGCACCATGAGAGGTTTATATTGGACATGAGGAATACTTTCTCCCCAAAAAGGGTTGTCAGAGTCTGGGCCAGGCTGCCCAGGGCAGTGGTGGAGTCCCCATCTCTGGAGGGCCTCCAAAGCTATGTAGATTTGTTCCTGAGGGACCTGGTGGTGATCTGGCAGTGCTGGGTTAATGGTTAACTGGGTGATCTTAAAGTCCCTTCCAACCCAAACAGCTCTACACTCCAGGAGTGCAAGCAATTTTTGTGCAAGATGAATATCCCTGTAACACACACTTAGTTTTATTTTGATACACCAATAAAATGCTCTGCCACAGGACCTGTCCCCTGTATGTCACTAAATACCTTTCCTGAGTGACCTCTAGAAGACTCAAAGTCACTCCAGGTTGGACAGTAAAGGGATCTCCTAATCTGCATCAAAAAGTTTCTGAAGGACACATCTTAAACAGCAGGTCTTGTCCAGCAGACCTGGGTCTGAATTATGGCCACAGAGCTGCCCAAAACACAAGATCAAACACAACTCTGCTTCTGTGACTGCACTAGAAAGCTAATGCCATGTTGGCTGAGGCAACTCCTTTTCCTAACTCCACAATGCTCTTCATAAACACTCTTAAATATATGAAGTACATCAAATCCAAGTGCTGTTCATTAATTTCTGAATTGGAAGAGTTGTCCAGAGAGGTGGTAAGTGCCCTGGAATCACTGCAGATCAGGTTGTATGGGCCCCTGAGCAACCTGCTGTAGTTGGAGATCTCCCTGTTGACTGCAGCAGGGTTGGACTGGAGGACCTCTGAGGGTCCCTTCTCATCCAAACCAATCTGTGGTTCTACAGTTCTATGAATTTCTATGCACTTCCCGCCTGGACAAGAGTTAGCCTCCATCTTCTAACATAACACTTGAGAATTTATTTAGCTTAACCATATTAAATTCAATAAAAAACTATCTCCATTAGTGTAAGACTACAGAGCAGGGACGAGAGCATAGTCAGGGCGACACGTTCTGTGATGTGCCTGCTCCTCAGAGAGCAAACTATATCTAATCAATAAATGAGTTAGTACATGAGGAAACTGAATAAAAGGTAATTCTGTTCCGAGTTCTTTAACTCCTAAGACACTTGTATATACCACTTCAACTGCTCAATGTCTAGATGGAGAAGGGTGACGGACTGGGGGAAGAAACAACAAACTACACCAGTACAAGGTGGGAGGTTATATGCTAGAGAGCAGTCCTGTGGAGAAGGATCTGGGAGTCCTGCTGGACAACAAGTTCTGCATGGGACAGCAATGTGCCCTTGTAGCCAAAAAGGGCACATTGGATCCTGGGGTGCCTTAAGAAGAGTGTGGCCACCACAGAGAGAGGTTCTCATTCCCCTCTTCTCGGACCCAGTGAGGCTCCACCTGGAATATTGTATCTGGTCTGGGCTCACCATTTCAGAAGATACAAGAAGCTACTCAAATGAGTCCAATGGAGGGCTACAAGGATGATGGACTGAAACACTGCCTGAGAGCCCCGAGGCTGTTTAGTCCCTAGAGGAGAAGACTGAGAGGGGATCAAATCAGTGTCTATAAACATCTGAGGGCTGGGTGTCAGGACGAAAAGGACGGGGACAGCCTCTGCTCACTTGTGCCCTGGGACAGAACAAGGGGCAGTGGATGTAAACTACAGCACAAGAAGTTCCACCTCAACATGAGGAAGAAATTCTTTACTGTAAGGGTCATGGAGCACTGGAACAGGCTGCCTGGAGAGGTTGTGAGTCTCCTTCTCTGGAGACTTTCAAGCTCTGTCTGGATGCTTTCCTAGGTGAGCTGTGCTGGATTCTATGCTCCTGCTCTGCCAGGGAGGTTGGATTCAAAGATCTCCAGAGGTCCCTTGCAACCCCTAACATCTTGTAATCCTGTGAACTGGTGTCCCTCAGGGCTCTGTACTGGGACCGGTGCTGTTTAGTATCTTCATCAATGATACCAATACTGGGATTGAGGCACCTTCAGCAAGTTTGCAGATGACACCAAGCTGAGTGGTGCAGCTGACAGCACTGAAGGACAGGATGGATGCCATTCAGAGGTACCTGGACAGGCTAGAGAGGTGAGGGGAGGAGAACCTCATAAGTTACAATAAGGCTAAGTGCAAGGTCCTGCACCTGGGTCAGAGAAACCCTCATTATGAATCCAGGCTAGGGGATGATGAGATTGAGCGCAGCCCTGCAGAGAAGTACTCGGGGTGCTGTGGGTGAGAAGCAGGACAGGAGGCAGCAATGGGCACTGGCAGCCCAGAAAGCCAAGGCAGCCTGGGCTGCATCTAAAGCAGCCTGGCCAGAGATAGAGAGAGGGCATCCTGCCCTACTGTTCTGCTCTGCTCTGGGGAGACCTCATCTGCAGGGCTGTGTCTACCTACGGAGCCCTCAACATGAGAAGCACATGGATCTGCTGGAGAGGGTCCAGAGGAGGGCCACAAAAATGTTCAGGGGGCTTAAGCACCTCTGTTACAAGCATAGGCTGAGGGAGTTGGGGTTGTTCAGCATGGCGAAAAGAAGGTTCCGGGGAGACCTAATAGCAGCCTTCCATTACCTGAAAGGGGCTACAAGAAGGCGACAGAGGGACTGTTTAGAAGTGTCTGTCATGACAAGATGAGGAGCAATGGTTTGAAATTAGAAAGAAAGCAGATTTAGATTGGATGTGAGGAACAAGTTCTGCACCATGAGAGTGCTGGAACACAGCAACAGCTTGTCTGGAGAGGTGGTGGAGGCCCCATCCCGGCAGATATTCAAGGTCAGGCAGGACAAGGCTCTGAGCAACCTGATCTAGTGAAGGATGTCCCTGTTGACAGCAGGGGTGTTGGACTGGATGTCTTTTGGAGGTCCCTTCCAGTTGGAACCATGCTATGATTTAGCAGTAATTCTGTGGGTCACCCTGTCGGCACTGTGAGAACTCTGATTTTACAGCAGCTTTGTCAGACCCTCTCCGAGATCTGAATCTTGGGAAGATTGGTTTCCAACAATGAACACAGGCTTCAGATTAGAAATCAGAATCTTCACCTGAACATTTGGCATACACAGAATGACACTTCAGATAAATTTAGGCTTAGTCTACTGAAAAGAAAGTCAGTAACGAGGTGCCTGATAGCTCAAATCTGATGACAACCAATCAGCTAGGCATGGAAAAGCTTTTTTTCTGGCAGGTCTAAGGTGCTCCCATTTCTTTGGATGTTCAGCTGCTAATTTAACAAGAAACTAAATGTAAGAAAGACCAGTTACACCGAAGTGTCTTAATTTCACTTGCCTCTGTGAATTTTATGTCACAAATCACCTCGCTGATGATTTTCTCTTTCTGATAACACCAAGTGGCACAGTAGTTCTTCTGGTGACCCTCAACACAAGATGGACATAGAACTACTGGAGTGGGTCCAGAGGAGGCCACCAAGATGATCAGAGGGCTGGAGAACCTCCCCTGTGAGTTCAGGCTGGGACAGGTGGGGCTGTGCAGTCTAGAGAAGGCTGCAGTAAGACCTTAGAGCAGCCTCCTGAAGCCCTGAAGGAACTCCATGAGCACTGGGAAGGGACTCTGGATGAGGGCTGGGAGTGCCAGGATGAGGGAAAATGGCTTTGAGGTGGAAGAGAGGAGAATAAGACAGGAGAGGAGGAAGAAATTGTTGAAAGTGAGGGTGAGGAGACACTGGCACAGGTTGCCCAGGAAGGCTGTGGATGCCCCCTCCCTGAAAGTGTTGAAGGCCAGGCTGGATGAGGCTTTCAGCAACCTGGGCTGGTGGGAGGAGTCCCTGCCCATGGCAGGGGGTTTGGACCTGGATGATCTTCAAGTTTCCTTCCAACCTAAAGCATTGCATGTACCTATGAAGCTATGAAAAAAGGAAACTAATGTGCTGTTTGGAGAGTATTTTCCTACATAAAACATGTAGTATTTCTGCACTGCAAGATTTAGGACAGCATCCAAACCACTTGAGCAAGCAGAGTTGTTACCAGTGGACTGAGAAATGCCTCTTCTACCCAAACACAGTTTTTAGCTTAAGTGATAAGCACTTTTCTGGTGCCTATTTGCAACACATCCAGAGTTGTCTGGTCGAACACGCTGCCAAAGGAAGAAAAACATACTCTCTGAATGAGCTTCCTGGACTTCATTATCATGTTCCATTACTTTTGTGAGGTTCTAACAGAAGAAAATTAACAGATGTGTGCTAGTTTGAGCCTAGCCAGAATGTTTTGGTGAGAAGAACTAGATCATAGGCCGAGAAAATGAAAAAAATAATGATGAGGTCTACTTCGCTCACAGCCTTGCTGAGATGTGTAGAAAGGAAAAGCAAAACATTAGATAAAGTCACTTCACTTGGGGCACTTCGCTCTGGGCTGTGCTCTTGGCTCTTTGCCTGCTGGGGAGCTCGGACTGCTGGCTGAACTCCATCTTGCTTTCTAACCTTACCCTCCATTCACTTTGGCTGATTCACCTTGCTTCTTAATCCCCCTGGTCGAACCTCCATTCTTCCTTGGGATTGGGGTAAGGTTGAGAGGGGTAAGGGGAAGGTGAGGGGTGATTGAGAGCCCCTCCTGGGGACTCAGGTTTCTGGGAGGGCAGTTGTGTCTGTATTACCTTTTTACCTTGTCTATTTCTGTCTATAACTGTACATACTGTAAATATCTGCTTGTAAATTGTGCCAGCTGTAAATATAAGCTTCATTCAAATTTCCAGAGCCGACTGAGTCTAGTCTGGGTGATTTCTAAAGTGTGTGGGGCGGGGGACACCTGTTTTCAGAAATTCTACATTTCTCTCATACCAAACACCTAGTTCAAATAAATCTGACTTTCTAGGATATTTAATAAAGGACAAAAGTGGAGAAAATGGCAACATCACAATTCACCAGTAAGTCCTCAGGTGTGTGCCAGAGAGTGATGTGTCACACTGCAGCATACACAAGCATTTGTGCTCTTACAAAAAAATACAAAGTTGACCTCATCCATGGAAAATTTCTTCAGGTCATTTTCTGGGCCCTTCTGAAGCCAAAGGAATCCACATTACTTTACAATCTCTGAGTGAGATTCTGCAGGAGAACTGCTCAAGTCAAAAGTCAACTGACAAAAAGCTGGTACAACACATCAAAAGAAAGACAGGATTTGTCACAACCAGCAGGGTCTATAAAGCTGGAAGCTATTTCCACTTACAGCTACATGGCTCAGAAACTATTTTCACTTACAACTACGTGGCTCAGAACACTGGGATTGATGCAAGAATTACAGGAAACCTAGAGAACCACACTATTTTGTACACTGAAATGAAGTCAGGAAATACTACAGCAAATAAAACCTCATCATCGTATGCTGAAGAGCAGAGGTACCACCTTCCCTCAGGCTTCCTTCTTTTCAGTGCGGAACGGGATTCAGATGTGCTTACCTGCAGATGGCAGCAATGGGTCCAAAACTCTTCACCAGAGACCTACTGATAGTTCTCTATATTAACCAAAACTATTCACCTGCAACTGAGCTTTATCAGAAACTCCTGAACATGTACGATCTGTCTGGGTCTCAGTGAGGATCCAGTCCAGATGGAATCATGCCATACCATACCAAAGACAGTGCTCAGCATTATTTAAGGACTGGGGAAATCAAATTTAGGTCAGAACACGGTGTTTAGCCCTGTGCTTTGACCAGCAGTGACAACACAACAGGAAAACAATTTACCGTTTCTCGCTGTTCTTCTTTAGGAGTCAACAGCACTGACAACAAGATGCTTCCTAGGTCATGGTCAGGGTAATGAGGATCCTTCAGACTCAAGGTAACATCTGTTTGCCTAGGAGACATCAAATACACTCATTTAATCTGATTTCAGGCACCCGGATAATGCCATTTCTGAATCATGACAACTAAAGGCATCTGAATTCATTCTGAAACCACTTGGAAACGGTGTCACAGATTTACCCTGTTTCTGCTTTTAACTACTGTGGTCTAAAGAGTCATAACTAAATACTAAATACTACTATTTTGTGTTAAGGACTGACACACAATGAAGTAATTAAATCTGAGCTGTAACAGCAATGGATTAACAAAAAGAATCACAGAAAAAATAAGTTAAGCAGGAGGTGGCAAAGCTATGAATGCAGTTAATTAAAAAAAAAACAAGATTAAAGTGGTTATAAAATCAACCTCTTTGTAAAACAGTCATGTTGTGCATAATTGTTAGTATGTTATTAACATCCACATGAGAAGTAATTATCTAAACATACATATTTTACCCTGGCTACTCTTCACAGAAGCACACAGAATCCCAGCATGGTGGGTTTGGAAAGGACCTTTAGACATCACCCCCCTTGCTCAAGCAGGGTATGCACAGCAGCTTGCCCAGGACCATGATTGCCAGGGTGGAGTGGAATCTCTGCAGACAAGGAGACTGCACAGGCTCTCTGGGCAGCCTGCTCCAGCCCTCCAGCACCCTCACAACAAACAAGTTTCTCCTCCCTTTCAAGTAAGTGGTGGTGAATGGTGCTACATCCAGTTGGCAGCTGTCACTAGTGGTGATGGGTGGGCAGAGGCCAATGGGATGAGATTGAACAAGGCCAAGTGCAGAGTTCTACACTTTAACCGCAACAACTCCAAGCAGCACTACAGGCTGGGGACAGAGTGGCTGGAAAGCAGCCAGGCAGAAAAGGGACCTGAGGGTACTGGTAGAGAGTAGCTGAACATGAGCCAGCAGTGTGCCCAGGTGGCCAAGAGAGCCAATGGCATCCTGGCCTGGATCAGGAACAGTGTGGCCAGTAGGACAAGGGAGGTTATTCTGTCCCTCTACTCAGCACTGGTGAGGCCACACCTTGAGTACTGTGTCCAGTTCTGGGCTCCTCAATTCAAGAGAGATGATGAGATACTGGAATGTGTCCAGAGAAGGGCAACAAGGCTGGTGAGGGGCCTGGAACACAAACCCTGTGAGAGGCTGAGGGAGCTTGGGGTGTTTAGCCTGGAGAAGAGGAGGCTCNTAGTGCCATGGTCTAGTTGACAGGATAGGGCTGGCTGGTAAGTTGGACTGGATGATCTTGGAGATCTCTTCCAACCTGGCTGATTCTATGATTCTATGATTTTAAGTGGAATCTCCTGGGGTCTACTTTGTGCTTATTGCCCCTTGTTCTGTCCCTGGGCACCACTGAGCAGAGTATGGCCCCATCCTCTTGCCCCTCACAGCCCTTTAATCTCTTGCGGAGCATTGATCAGATCCCCTTTGTGGCTACTCTCTCCAGGTTCTCAGCCCTAGTGCTCTCAAAGATCATAGAATCATAGAATCAGTCAGGGATGGAAGGGACCACAAGAATCATCTAGTTCCAATCCCCCTGCCATGGGCAGGGACATCCTACCCTAGATCAGGCTGGCCACAGCCTCATCCAGTCTAGCCTTAAACGCCTTCAGGGACAGGGCCTCAGCCACCTCCCTGCACAACTCATTCCAGGCTCTCACCACTCATGCTGAAAATCTTCCTCCTCATGTCCAGCCTAAACCTTCCCATCTCCAGCTTCACTCCATTCCCTCTAGTACTGTCACTACCTGATATTCTGAAAACTCCCTCCCCAGCTTTTCTGTAGGCCCCCTTCAGATACTGAAAGGCCACAAGAAGGTCACCTGGGAGCCTCTTCTCCATACTGAACAGCCCCAACTCTTTCAGTCTATCCTCACAGAAAAGGTTGTCCAGCCCTCTGATCATCCTCATGGCCCTTCTCTGGACACACTCCATCACTCCTCTTGTGATGGAGGCTCCAGAACTGGAGGCAGTACTCCAGCTGGGGTCTCAGCAGAGTGGAGTAGAGGGGGAGAATAACCTCCCTTGACTTGCTGGCCACACTTCTGATGCAGCCCAGGATCTGGTAGGCTCTCCGGGCTGCAAGTGCACACTGCTGGCTCATGTTGAGCTTCTCGTCCACCAGCACCCCCAAATCCCTCTCCTCAGGGCTGCTCTCCAGCTACTCACTGCCCAGCCCGGATTTGTGCTGGAAATTGCCCCAACCCAGATGCAGGACCTTGCACTTGGTCTTGTTGAACCTCATGAGGTTGGCTTGTGCCCACCTCTCCAGCCTGTCCAGGTCCCTCTGGATGGCATCCTGCCGGGGTTTGAGCAGAACTGAAGTGAAAAGAACAGGCAGGGTAAGGCTAGGGTCACTCTGATAAGAGGCAAGCTGCAGGGAAGCAGCGCTGGTCAGAAGGTGAGAAAGCAGCTGGTATCTGTAAGCTGAGCTGTGTGAGGGGGCCTTGAAGGGGGCAGGCTGGTCAGCCCTGGGAACAAGCAAAATTGTTGTGGTTAGCGAAGCCTGTCAGAAGGACATACGTATGTACCCAATCCACTCTGTAAGTATCACGCTTAGCTTCAATAAATGGATTGACCTTCTACGTATCATATTAGTATAAGCTCGTGTCTTTCCAGTCTCCTGCATGGCCTTTGAGCAACCCAGCAGCATCCCTTCCCTCCAGCATGTCTGCTGCACCACACAGCTTGGTGTCGTCAGCAAACTTGCTGAGGGTGCACTCAGTGCCACTGTCCATGTCACCAATGCTCCAAGCCCCTCAGCATCTTCATAGCCTCCACTGGACTCTCTTCAGTAGTTCCCTGTCTCTTGAACTTTTGAACTGGGGAGCACAGAACTAGACACCACTTCAGGTGTGGCCTTGCCAGAGCAGAATGCCAGGGAGAAGAATGCCCCTGGACCTTCTGGACACGGTGCACCCCAGGAGACCACTGACCTCGACCACAGGGGCATACTACTGGTTCACTGGGAACTTGTGTCCACCAACACTCCTAAGTCCTTCTTCACAGAGCTGCTCTCCAGGAGATCCCCCTTCACCTGTAATGGTGCTGGAGGTTGTTTCTCCCCAGGTGCAGGACACTATACCTGCCCTTGTTGAAATTCATGCGTTTTCTCTCATCCAATCCTCTTCAGGTCACACTGGACAGCAGGATATGCTGATGGGGTGTCAGCCACTCCTCCCAGTTTGGCATCACCAGCAATCTGGCTGTCCCTTCATCCAGATCACTGATGAGTATGTTGAACAAGACTGGACCTACCTTTGACCCAGATGCTCCAGGGATGTGGTGGAGTCACCATCCCTGTAAGTGTTCAAGAAGCTGTAGAAGCTTCAGGATATGGTACTTGGTTCACAGTTGGTCTCAATGATTTCAAAATCTTTTCTAATCTTAATGACTCTGTGACCCCTGTGGAACACCAGTACCTACAGATTTCCAAACAGAGCACCACTGATCATGACCCTCTGGGCTCAGTCCTTCAGCCATCTCTCAATGCACCTTACTGTCCACTCATCTGACCCACATTTCCCAAGCTGGCCTATAAGGACACCTCTCTGGTGTGGTGTAGGTTTGTAGAACTGCTGTCCAGCATGATGTTCCACCTGCAATTCCACAAGCATGGCATGAGGAGATAACCATGGAGAACAACTTTAGGGTGGTTGGTGCCATACCTGTTCAATTCCAATGAAGTGAGATTCAGAAACGCTGAACCAATGAAGTCATCTTGAAGTCCAAAGTCATAGTCAAAGACCTAAGATGGACAGCAGAAAAATGCAAATTTTCACTATTTTTAAATTATACTTTCTTGTTTGTGAATGGTTCTTGAAATTCCTTTTTCAGAGTTAGGCCACTTGTCCCTCACACATCAAACTAGGAGTATCAGAAAGCAGCCTGCAACTTCCTGTCCACAGAAGTAAATGTTCAGATTCCTTTGCAGAAGTCAGAATGCATCGTGCACAGAGAGAGGGCTTCCGCTACTTCTAGGCAGCAGTAAGTGAACATAAACTTTATAAAAACAAAAGAGGCACAAAAAGAAGAACCACAAAAGTACCAAAGATAAGCAGAGACATTGATTTGCTATACATTAGTTGACAATTTTATCAGTTTTGCAAAATACAGATCAAAGGGTGTGATGTGATTTTGAAAAGTAGGAGACTGCAGTGCTTGCATCGCTGTTAGAAATCATAAAATTGTGTGGTGTGAAGGTTTAGAACCACAGATTAGTTTGGGTTGGAAGGAAACTTCAAGAACATCCAGTTCCAAACCCCTGACACAGGCAGGAACACCTCCCACCAGCCCAGGTTGCTCAAGGCCTCATCCAGTCTGGCCTTCAACACCTCCAGGCAAGGGACATCCACAGCCTCCCTGGGAAACTTGTGCCAGTGTCTCCCCATCCACACTGCCAAGAATTTCTCAGTCTTCCCTCTTCCAGCTCAAAGCCATTGCCCCTGGTCCTGTCACTTCCAGCCCTTGTCCAAAGTTTTTCTCCAGCTCTCCTGGAGTCCCTTGGAGTCCCTTCAGGTACTGCAGTGCTGCTCCAAGGTCTCCCTGAAGCCTTATTTTCTGCAGGTTGAACAGTCCCAACTCTCTGTTTGTCCCCCAGTGTAAGCAAAGAATGACATTTATTAGTCTACTGTGAGGACCCTCCCTGACAACTAGCTGCCTAAAAGAAAAGTCTGGAAACATTTACAGATATCCAGATAGGAAATCCTGGCCAGTACATGGAATGGCACCAAAGATATGATATGGATTATGTCTTCCTTGGAGTCTCCTTCTCTGGAGAGATTCTAAATGCAGCTGGACATTGTGACCCTGAGCAAGCTGCCGTGGGCAATGTGCTTGAGCAGGGGGGTTGGACTGAAAGATCTCCAGAGGTCCCTTCCAACCCCTACCAGTGTGTAAGTGTGATTCCCAAGTTAGAAGGAAAGTATCCAACTATGGGTGGGATTTGGAAGGAAATGAACAGAAAAGGTTCATGGCAACTGTGCTAGTTTGAGCCTAGCCAGAATGTTTTGGTGAGAAGAATTAGATCATAGGCTGAGAAATGAAAACAATGGTGAGATCTACTTCGCTGTCTACTACAGTCTTGCTGAGACATGTGGAAAGGAAAAGCAAAACCTTAGATAAAAGTCACTTTGCTCTTGACTTTGCTCTGGGCNAAAGAAAAGCTGTGACACAAAATTAGCCCCAAAAAAGGGAAAATGTCAATTCTCAAAATCAACTTTCTATATTATTTGAATTTTCTTGCCAAACATTGTCATAAGGACTTCTGAGAACCAGGATATACCCTCTGCTCTAAGAGTGAGGCTTGTGAACAGCTGGTAATGAAAACATTTAACTGAGATTTGAAAGGCCTGGATTCAAGCTCTTCAGTTCTGATATAGAAGTTTCAATTACTGCATTACAGAAACTCTATTTCGGGAGGCAGTTAAAGCTGTCCATCTTCCACAAATACCTTAATATTGGGTTAAAAGGGTACTGACAGAAATCGCACAGCCCAAAGGCTGCAGCACTGCTGTGGGGTATGAAGAGCCAATTGTAAATACCTGAGCACAACTCCCTCATAGGGATTGATCTAATCGAGTGGGTATCCTCTTATTTTCTGTCTAACAGTCTGACGGGGAAAGACAGCAAACTGTGGAAACTCAGTTCATCCTGCAAACTATGGAGTCTCAGTTCATCCTGCAAACTAGAACTGTCTTCTCTCCCCTCGTCCCCCACAAAAATCAAAATGAAAATGCCAGGTTAAGTATTTTCAGCTGACTCAGCACAACTGCATTGTGTCTTGCAGTACTTAAAACTGTAAAAACTGGAATATTTTACACTGTGTGCTCAGAGTACAAACACTGACAGACTTCTTCCTAGAACTGGCATACTCTTCCTAGAAAAAAAACAATGGTAAGCAAAATAGAAGCAATTTCCCTACAACCTTACTTCAGGGCTGGTATTTGGCATAAATAAACGAAAATGGTGTGGTCAGCAGGAGCAGGGAGGTCATTCTGCCCCTGTACTCTGCACTGGTTAGACCACACCTTGAGTACTGTGTCCAGTTCTGGGCCCCCCAGTTTAAGAGGGACATTGAGATGCTTGAGCGTGTCCAGAGAAGGGCGACGAGGCTGGTGAGAGGCCTCGAGCACAGCCCTATGAGGAGAGGCTGAGGGAGCTGGGGTTGTTTAGCCTGGAGAAGAGGAGGCTCAGGGGAGACCTTATTGCTGTCTACAACTACCTGAGGGGTGGTTGTGGCCAGGAGGAGGTTGCTCTCTTCTCTCAGGCAGCCAGCACCAGAACGAGAGGACACAGCCTCAAGCTGCACCAAGGGAAATTTAGGCTTGAGGTGAGGAGAAAGTTCTTCACTGAGAGAGTCATTGGACACTGGAATGGGCTGCCCAGGGAGGTGGTGGAGTCGCCGTCCCTGGAGCTGTTCAAGGCAGGATTGGACGTGGCACTTGGTGCCATGGTCTAGCCTTGAGCTCTGTGGTAAAGGGTTGGACTTGATGATCTGTGAGGTCTCTTCCAACCTTGGTGATACTGTGGTACTGTGAAAACTGGAAGCCATGTTGTGTCTGAATATGCTTTTCCCTTTCTCCTTGCTGGGCTGTGTTCATTCCTTATGAGTCACTAAGCTTATTAAGGACAGGGAAATGCCAACTGAGAATTATAATTAGCTTTACACTTCTCTAATAAAATTAACTTTATAGGTTTCTAATAGCGATGTAAATTGTCTGAGTAGAATACATGAAACATGCTACAGACTGATTAGGCTATTTAGGAAGCATTAATTTACTAGGGAAAAAAAAAAGCTCTACAATTTCGTATTTCCATTAATTTCTTTTGTCATATATTTGAGATTAAGACTGATATTAATCTCAAGCTCTGCATCATTTCAGGCCAATTTAAAGGACTACTTAGGCAAAACTTTACATATCCAATCTTCTTCAAAGCACTTCAGACATGTGTATGCTCTAAATCAGATCTCTAAGACCACAGTTTTGTAGATGACACATTTAGAGCTTCATTTTTATCTGCTTGGTTTTACATGATTAAGGGTCAGTTTTGCACATAGATCATTACAAATTATTGTAGCCAGAAATGTGCCTTTCCATTCTCTGCCTATAAAACAATGATCACAGCTTTTCAGACTGGATGTGAGGAGGAAGTTCTTCAGCATGTGAGTGGGGAGAGCCTGGAATGGGTTGCCCAGGGAGGTGGTTGAGGCCCCATCCCTGGAGGTGTTTAAGGTCAGGCTGGATGAGGCTCTGGCCAGCCTGATCTAGGGTAGGGTGTCCCTGCCCATGGCAAGGGGGTTGGAATTAGATGATCCTTGTGGTCCCTTCCCACCCTGACTGATTCTATGATTCTAGCTTCCTTTCCAATGTGGACTGTTAGGAAGTACTTAATTCTGCTAGTAGGTTAGAGTAATTAGTAATTACTCTGTGCACTACTGGTCTCTCTTTGATTTAAACTCAAAATAGCTGTTAATATGGAATAAGCCATGTCACTACTATGACTAAATCATATAATCATGGAAGAGCTTCAGTAGGAAGTGACCTCCAAAGGGCATCCAGTACAATCCCCCTGAAGTCAGCAGAGACATCCTCCACTAGATCAGATTGCTCAGAGCCTTATCAAGCCTGACTTTGAATATCTGCAGCAATGGGGCCCCAACCATCTCCCTGGGCAATCTGTTGCAGTGTTCCACCACCTTCATGGTGCAGAACTTGTTCCTCACATCCAATCCAAATCTGTTCTTCTCTCATTCCAAACCATTGCCCTTCATCCTGTCCCTGCAGGCCGTTGGGAACAGTCCCTCTGCAGCCTGCTTGTAGACCCCTTCAGGTAGTGGAAGGCAGTTCTAAGGTCCCCCTGGAGCCTTCTCTTCTCCAGGCTGAACAACCCCAGCTCCTTCAGCCTGTCATTGCAGCAGAGGTGCTTAAGCTCTCTGATTATTTTTGTGGCTCTCATTTGTGACACACTGTAGAATTACAAGGTTCAGCTATGCAGAACTACAGTGTTCAGCTACAAATGGAAGGAAAGCTAACATCTAGGAGAATGGAGCACATATGTTACTCAAATCAACCTTGGCAAAGCATTGTTTTTAATGGGACTCATGATGCTTCATATCAGAACTATGCAATGATATTTCATAAAATCATATCATCACAGAGTGTTAGGTGTTGGAACGGGCCTCCAGAGATCATCCAGTCCAACCTTCTGGTCAAAGCAGGGTCACCCAGGGCAGGTCACACAGGAACATATCCAGACAGGTCTTGAAACTGTGTGGAAAAGGAGACACCACAACTTCTCTGGGCAGCTCGAGGGCTCTAGCACCCTCGCACCAAAAAAAGTTTCTCCTCATGTTGAGCTGGAACCTCTTGGGTTCCCGTTTGTGTCCATTGCCCCTTGTCCTATCACGGGACACCACTGACAAGAGTTTGGCCCCTTCTTCTTGATACCCAGCCCTGAGACATTTCTGTGATCCCTTCTTCTCCAGGCTAAACAGCCCCAGGGCTCTCAGTCTCTCCTCATCAGACAGAGGTTGCAGACCCTTCATCATCCTTGTATTTCCATAAATAAAGATGATGACATGACTATGAAACACAGTATACTTTCTCTGTCCATGTTCTAAGGTTACACTAAAGAAGTACAGAGCAATTATGGACTGCAACTAAACAAAAATGTTCATATTTACCTTTTCTTAAAAAAAAAAAAAAAGAAATTGATATGGTTGTTAAACAGATGTTAATTTAAATACATTTCACCTCTAAATACTCTTTATCAGTGCACTCCTGCAAAATAAATCTTCCAGTATACAAAACCCACTTCAGACACTGGAGCAAGTCGTACAGGAATGTGATGGAGTCTCCATCACTGGAAGTATTCAAGAAACGTACGGACATGGTTTAGTGGTCATGGTGGTGCTGGGTCCAATGGTTGGACTGCATGATCTCAGAGGTCTTTTCCAACCAAACAATTCCATGATTCTATGAAAATAGTAATTATTTCAGTAAATCTTCTGTTGTTATTTGACAGACTTAAGTCAGGCAGTCCTCACCTTTATGTACAATGGTTCTCTGAGGTTCTCTATAAGAATGGAAGCCTTCTCTTCCCACACAGGGTTGAGGTTCTTGTGTATTGTCTTACTTCTAAAGACTTCTTTTCCTCCAAGCTTGAACTTGACATAGGGATCACTAGTTCCTGTCAAAAAGACAGATAGACACAAACACACAATTCACTATGTCCTTTAATACATGAAGGGAATGGAGACTCATTAAACAGAAACAAATGTAATGTCTACTGATAGCCAAACTGCAAACAGTAGATAAGGAAATAAACCTTTTATGGTCACAACTTATTATGTTTCACAGTGTCATTACAATGATCTTCAAGGACACTTCCAATCTAATTCATCCTATGAATCTATGAATTACTCAGGTGCTTCACTCAACATAAAGTGGGTTCTTGCAAGACCTTATGTTGTTTGCAATCCATATCCAAAGTCAGATATGAAATACTGGCTGTTGTAGTGTAGGGTTAATTATGTCCTTATTAGTACTAGGATTTGATCTTAATGCCATCAGAAGAATTAGATTATGCAAGCTAAAATCACTTCTGCAAAGTATTAATCTGATTATCTACAGGCTCTGCTGACACTGCTAAGTGCAACTCTCCATGGACTTCACTGTGTCCAGGCTTTCCCTTTCCATGAAAACACATTTCATACAACACTCAGTGAGCAAATCAACCCTACAGTCAGTCCACAAAGCTCACTTGTTTCCTGCAGCCATCTCCTTTCCACAGGAGGTCACAAGTCTACAAAGAAATTCTTCAGAGTGAGGATGGAGAGACACTGGCACAGGTTGCCCAGGGAGAGATGACCCCTCTCTGGAGGCCTTGAGCAACACCGGCTGGTAGGAGATGTCCCTACCCATGGCAGGGGGCTTGGAACTAGATGTCCCTTCCAAACCATTCTATAATTCTATGACCCTGAAGCCACCAAATAACAATTAATGAAGACAAAAAAGAGAAACCCAAAGGGCACAGAGAATGGATGGGATGTGGGCACTGAGGTGTCAGAAGGAACAGGTGGTGGCATGTGTTGAGGGCACAAATTAGCAGCCACCAAGGAACACATCTTTGTCCTCTTCTCAAGACAAACATGCAGAGAGACAAAAACTTGATGGTACACACATAGGCATGACAGGACAGAGATAACACTGCCAGCTGCGAGAAGGTGCAAACAGGCACATCCAAAACCAGCACAGATTGGTCACCTCACTAGCAGGAGCCAAGGAGATGTGAGGAGGACCTGTTGGCTGCCAGCCTTCACCTCCCTAACATGCATGATCCAGATAACACATCTGTGCTTCTGAGTATGCAGGTGTGAGAGTGGGAAAGCGAATGACCAAAGTCATTTGGTTTAAAACAAAATCACTTTCCCCTGCCCTGGGGTTTCAGATGCAGATCTGCTGTGCTGCCATAACCACATTGTGATGCTGCTGCCCACAATCTGACCTCAGCTCTTGATGCACTGACCTAGAGCAGGCATATGGGAAAGAGAGGCAACTTGGGGCAAGGACAGGGCAGAGGGACAAAATGTGTTTTCCACTTCTGTCCATCAGTCCCACCATGGAGTGACTAAGCTGCATGAAGCTGTTCCTAATAAAAGCTGAAGCCAGAGTAAGCTGCTGTTGCTGGAAGGAGTAACTGACCTCACCCCGAGCCAGCAACAGAAACCTCAAGAAGTTCAATAAGGACAAGTGTAGAGTCCTGCATCAGAGGAACAGTAACAGGCACCAGTACAGACTAGAGGTCGTCCTGCTGGAAAGAAGCCCCAAGGAAAAGGACCTGGAAGTGCTGGTGGACAGCATGTTTTCCATGGGACAGCAATGTTCCCTTGTCGCCAAGAGGGCAAATGGTCCCCTGGGATGCATCAATAAGTGTGTGTTCAGCAGATCAAACAAGGTTCTCCTTCTCTGCTCTGCCCTGTTGAGACCACACCTAGAATACCGAGTCCATTTTTGGGCTTTCCAGTTCCGGAGAGACAGGAACCTGCTGGACAGAGACCAACAGAGAGCTACAAGGGTAACTGGGGGACTGGAACATCTCTGCTATGAAGAAAGACTGAGAGCCCTGGGGCTGTTTAGTCTGGAGAAGGCTGAGAGAGGATCTGATGAATGTCTATAAATACCTGAGGGGTGAGCATCAAGATGAAGGGGCCAGGCTCTTTCTGGTGGAGGCCAGTGATAGGTACGACTGGAACACAGAAGTTCCACCTCAACATGAGGAGACACTTTATGGTGAAGGTGACAGAGCCCTGGAGCAGGCTGCCCAGAGCGGTTGTGGAGCCTCCTCCCCTGGAGGTTTTCTAGACCTGTCCAGATGCATTCCTGTGTGAACTGCCCGAGGTGATCCTGTTTTGGTAGAGCAGTTGGGCTGGAGGATCACTGCATGTCTCTGCCAACCCCTAACACTCTGTGGTTGATTCTGTGATTTCAGGAACTGCCCAGCAAACAGATCAGTGACCTGGTCCATCTGAGAGAGATGGTGCTTCTGCAGCTGGATGGACTCTGGGGCACAACTAGAGGACACAACCTATGTCTGCAATAGCTGACTTCTGTGGCTGACTGAAGATATCCTTCAGTCCCCATCCCTGCAGGGATTTCAAAGCTGCATAGACGTGCTAAGGGATGTGGTTTAGTGGTGAGCTGGCAGTGCTGGGTTAGCAGTTGGTCTTGCTAATCTCAAAGGTCTCTTCCAACCAACACAATTCTATGAGTCAGCGATCCTGTAACTACTCATCTTTTCACGTGTATATTGATCACAAAACCCCCCACACTTAAGTATTTTTGTTGGCAAAACCAAATGTAAATCTTTAAATGCAGGAAAAAGGCTGGACAGAAAGTTGAAACTGATAACTTCCTTAAAATGCCAGTTGGTGAGATATCACTGTCAAATAAGTGAAATTTATTTTAATGAGTAACACAGGATGGGATTCAGATATCTGTTTCTCTCTTGGTTATTTCTGAGCTTTAATTTCTGATCACAGAATCCCAGCACGGTGGGGGGTAGGAGGGGATCTCTGGAGATCATTCAGTCCAACAAACCTGCTAAAGCAGGGGCACCCACAGCAGCCTGCCTAGGGTCACAATGGCCAGGGGGGGTTGGAATCTCTCCAGAGAAGGAGACTCCACAACCTCTCTGAAGAGCCTGCTCCAGCCCTCCAGCACCCTCACACCAAACCAGTTTATCCTCCTGGTCAGATGGAACCTCCTGGGTTCGAGTTTATGCCCCTTGCCTCTTGTCCTGTTCCTGGGCACCACTGACAAGAGCTGAGCATTCATCAGATCCCCTCTCAGCTTGCTCTTGTCCAAGCTCAAGAGTCTCAGGGCTCTCCACCTTTCCTCCTCAGAGGTCCAAGACTACCTTAAGAGTGGTTTCAGCACAAAGAATCACGACGTCTTCACGAATAAGAGGAAAACTATAAGGCAGACTTTTCTCTTTTTTTTCTGTCTTTTAATGCCTTTCGCAAGGCCAGCGTACTCCAGAGGCTGGGAAATGTGGCAATTACCGCTCGTCAACATTTTTACTGTCCCCTCTAAGCGTGAGGGTCGGGATGACCACAGCTCTTTGCACTGTTCCACGCAGCCACAAGATGTCAGTGCACTTCACCTAAAATTTTATCTCCTTCACATAAAAACCACGGTGGCAAAAAGCTCCCAACTCACATGACAAGGTCATGGCCGTTCCCTTCTGGAATTATTTTGGTGGCATAAAAACGTTTTCTCCAGAACAACTGTCTCGTTCTTTGTTATTCAAGTAGAGGTGCTGCTTTTTAAGGCAAAGATCAGACGTTTGAAATTGAAATCTGAAGAATCTCAAATTCACAGGCAGGTGATTCAAGACCCCCCAGCATGGCTGCACCAAGGGCAAGTCCTGCCTGCCCAACCTAATGGTCTTCTACAATGGTATAACTACACCAGCAGACAAGAGAGAACCAAAAGATGTCACCTATCTGGTCTTCAGTAAAGCCTTTTACACAGAGCCCCACAACGTCCTTCTCTTTAAGCTGGAGAGATGTGGATTTGATGGGTGGACTGTCCAGTGGCTAAAGTAAATGGTTGGATGACTGCATCCAAAGGGTAGTGGTCAATGGTTTGATGTCTAGATGGAGATGGGTGACAAGTGGTATCCCTCAAAGGTCTGTACTGGGACCAGTGCTGTTTAGTATCTTGATCATTAACACAGACAGTGAGATCAAGGAGGCTCTCAGTAAGTCTGCAGATGACACCAAGCTGAGTGGTGTGCTTGGTAAGATGGAAGGATGGGATGGAGGCCATCCAGAAAGACCTGGACAGGCTGGAGAGGTGGGATGAGGAGAACCTCATGAGGTTCAATAAAGCAAAGGTGCAAAGTCCTGCACCTGAGTCATGGCAATTCTTGGTATCAATCCAAGCTGGGGGGTGGTAAGATTGAGAGCAGGCCTGAAGAAAAGGACAAGGAGTACTGGTGGGTGTGAAACTGGACATGAGCTATGGGCCCCCCAATGCAAAACAGACATGGATCTGCTGGAAAGGGTCCAGAAGAGGTCTGCAAAGGTGATCAGAGGGCTGCAGAACCTCTGCTATGAGGACAGGCTGGGAGAGTTGGGGTCGTACAGCCTGGAGAAGAGAAAGCTTGAGTGAGACCTCAGAGCTGCATTTCGATATCTGAAGAGGCAGGCTGGGGAGAGACTGTTTAAAAGGGCCTGTGGAGATAAGGTGAGGGCCAGTGACTTGAAACTGAAGAAGGAAAGATTTAGACCGGACATCAAGAGAGTGGTGAGACACTGGAATAGGTTGCCCAGAGATATGGTGGAGGCTCCACCCCTAGAGACATTCAAGGTCAAAGCTGATGTGTCCCTGGGCAACCTAGTCTAGTTGGAGACGCCCCTGCTGACTGCAGGGGGGCTTGCAGAAGATGCCTCTGAAGGTGCCTGCCAAGCTGACACATTCTGTGATCCATGAATACTTTAGCCACGTACACAAAGCAGCAGCAGCAACAGCAGCCACAACTTCACTGCAAGCCCTCATTGTGACACTGACTTTCCCCTTGGTTGCCTTGAAGCCTTCAATGGCTACATTTTATGGAGCAGAATTAACAATCCTCTAAAACTCTTTGGAAATCTGAAATGGATGACACATGCTGTTGTGAGATACATACCCAAGGAACAGCTTTAACATCCAGATGTCAAATGATTCAGTATTAAACTCTAGTTCAACGAGTAGGGTGGGTCAAATATTATTTCCACTTACATTCCACTGCAAAACCTCTGAGCTTTTGTCTCTCTGCTCAGAACCACCAAGAATCTTGCTTTGACACATCCTCTAATTAAAGCTGAAAATTCGTTAGGTCCACTTAATTAAAAGCTCCAGGCTCCTCACAGACCTTTTCCATTCCTTGAAGAGGGACCATCAATTTTTTTTAAAGTATATGTAATAGAGAAAGATGAGATTGAAGAAGAGAAAAAAAAAACAACCTAATGATTCAGCAGTATTTTCACATCATGGGAGGGTAAAAGGAGCTGCAGAAGAGACACCAAAGCTTGGGTCTTCTCTCAGTTGTGAGCTGCATCCAGGCACCTCCAGCACTGCTTTATATCACAGGGTCACAATTTTAATGTATCACAACAAGCATTTTCACACATATGACACAATTTTTATGTAGTAATTGTGCATTCATAGTGATATTGCCCTAGTAAAAATACTCCAGGCATGTTTTAAGGTATTATTTAACGGTATCATGCCATAACATACTAATACTAATATATAGTTTTCTTCAGTATCAACTCAAATCCCTCTCACTCCAAGAAAGACATTAAGGGGCTGGAGCAGGTCCAGAGAAGGGCAATGAAGCTGGTGAAATGTCTGCAGAAGAGGGCTGGGGAGGAGCAGCTGAGGCACCTAGGGGTGCTTAGTCTGGAGAGCAGGAGTCTGAGGGGAGACCTCATTGTTCTCTACAGCTCCCTGAGAGGAAGCTGGAGTGGAGCGGAGGTTGGTTTCCCAAGAAACAAGTGATCTCTCAAATAATGAGAAGAAGCAGCCTCAAGTTGAGCCAGGCAAGGCTTAGGTTGGACATTAGGAGCAATTTCTCCCCCGTGAAGTTAGTCAAGGCCCGGCTTAGGCTGTCCAGCACAGTGGTGGTTGTGTCTGTCCCTGCAGGGATTTTAAAGCTGTGGAGACGCACTCGTGAGGGACATGGCTTAGCAATTAGAGAAGAGTGACATAATGGCTGGACTTGATCACCTTAAAAGTCTCTTCCAACCTAAACCATTCTATGATTTTTAGAACCCTAGAAATATTGTGGTTGGAAGAGACCTTTGAGTTCACCAAACCCTATTCTTAACCCAACCCTGTCAAGTCTTTACTAAACCATGTGCCTCAGGACCACACTTCTAAAGACAAAAAAGAAACTCAAGTTTACCTCAGACTGACTACAGGTTCACTGCATAAGAATACAAAAAAATCAAAGACCCCTGAGACTGAGCCTGCAAGCCTCTGACATCCATCACAGATTCTTGTAATACAAGGCTGATTTTTTTTGCTTGGTTTCCTGATTACCAAATCTTTTAAATAAACTGACACACTAAGCCTTCATTGCTCAAACTCTGTCTCATCTGCAGCAGTTAACATCATCAGGAGGCTTCACTCATGACCTCAGTATCTCTCAATATACCTTAGTCAGGAGACACTGCTGTCCTGAAGCTCCCCCACCGCTGCGTAAAGGCAGTAAGGAATCCTAGCACAGGGTGGCAGCCTCTCTTTTCCTAGGAACCATCATCCTGGAGGATACCCGAAGATGTTGCCAAGGCCCATGAGAGACACTATCCATCATCACAGCCTCTGCTACCTGACCCTGGGAAGCAAGGTACCCTCTAGTCCTGCACATCCGTCACCAGCACTAACAGCAGGGTCTGCCACTTCCTTCTCTCTGTGCAAACATCTAAAATGGATTTTGCTTTGCAAGTTTAAGATGTAGTCAGATCTTGTAGGCAGACATAAAGAAATATTAGAACCTATTTTGCTGGAGAAAACCTCAAGGTGTTTGTTCAAAATAATACTGAACTGATTTCAGAAGGAAGCAGAGCTGAGTACTACAGCAAATTTGGGCAGAACATAACCAAAGCTGTGTTGAATAGAAAAAAAAAAAAAAAAAAGTGGAAAATTCTATGTGTTTACTTAATTGGCTCCCAAGGCTTCTTAAGAGGCTTCTCAGCGTTAGGCCACTTGTTGAACGGAAGTTTTTCTCCTTAAATAAATCCTATTTCATATACGCTGATAAGCTGCTAACCAAACACAACTCAACATTGAATACAGGGGTGATGGTAAACATGAGACTGAGCCATGAGCTTGAGACTGCTCCACACAAGCACTCATCATCAGACAGAAAGGATGAAGCAGAAGTCCCATGTTCCCCTACTGTGCTCTTGCACCTCACTCAGAGTGAACAAGACCTACCAGCGTGTCTGAAAAGCTTTACTTTCAGTCCCAGAATTGCTTCATTTGATCTGCAATTATTTGAAAAGAAAGCAAGCCACAGGAGAATCCCAGAATGGTTTAGGGTGGAAGAGCCCTTAAAGATCACCCAGTTCCAACCTCCATGCCATGGGCAGGGACACCTCCCACCAGCCCAGGTTGCTCAAGGCCTCATCCAGTCTGGCCTTCAACACCTTCAGGGAGAGGACATCCACAGCCTTCCTGGGCAAACTGTGCCAGTGTCCCACCAACCTTACTCTATATAATTTCTTTATCCTCTCCAGTCTCAATCTCCCCTCTCCCACCTCAAAGCCATTGTCCCTCATCCTGGCACTCCTAGCCCTCATCCAGAGTCCCTTCCCAGTGCTCCTGGAGCCCCTTTAGGGCTTCAGGAGGCTGCTCTAAGGTCTCCCTGCAGCCTTCTCTTCTGCAGGCTGAACAGCCCCAGCCCTTCCAGCCCGTCCCCACAGAGAAGGTGCTCCAGCCCTCTGACGTGTGGAGAGATGCACAATAATAAAGTCATCACTCCTGAGGAGCTTAATTATTAATACAAGCATTTGTTCTGAATTGATTGCAAGAAGAGTTCTTTCACTGACTCCATCCACACTCATTCTCCTCTTAATAGTTTCTCAGTCTCCAGTTGTGTTCTTTGTCACAACCAAGGCAGAAAAAAGCCTGGGAGGAGAAGTATGTGTGAGCTGAGAATGTCACACAAAACATGGGTGGACTCAAGAGCACGTCACATATTTCGTATTTCTGAGTACAATGTGAAGCATCTCATGGAAAGAAACATTGAAGAATACATCTGTTCTGTCCAACCTTTCATTCTGGAAATGAAATAATGACCACAGCTCTATCAATTTAACAAATAGAAACAGTAATTGTCTCCTATGAGAGCTGCCAAGCCTCACTGGTCTTCAGCGGACCCCTAAACACCACAGCCAAACACCACAATACCAGCTTTTCCCCACAATACTACAGCTCTTCCCTAAACACTTCTGCTTCCTGTCCTGCTATCCACTCACCAAAGAATTATCCATCCAGTTCACCTGAAAAGTGACATCAATCAGTCTAAATTACACGAAGCCCTTCTGGAAAAGAAGTATGCTAGGAATGAAGATGCCAGTTATAAACTCACAAGTGAGCACTTGGATGCTACAGGATGCAGAGCTCCTCTAATCAAAAGTCAACAGGGAATACAAAACATTAATTATTCAGTGCCCATTAAAAAAACATTGGTTGACACAATCACAGCATTTTACCTTTCTTTTGAGGACTCATTTCTGCACTACGAAAAAAGCCCACGCAGCTTTGGTATGTTTTAACACAGCCCATGATCATAATGTTTAATATGCTGAGTAAATCTTCATTTAAGCAATCACTAATTACCCTTCTGAAACAGAAGGAGAGAAAAAGAAATCCTGGCGCAGGACAGAACACAACTGAAGGCGAATGTGCTCTGGTCACTGTGTTTCAAGAAAACATTTAATATACTGAATTTTAAGGGTGGTTGATTTAGAAAAAAATATAAGCATGCCACATAAATGTTTTCCTCTAAGCTTAAGTTGTGATGCTGGTTAATTTATTTTAATGTAAACAGAATCACCTCCCTTAATAGAACTAAATACTGTCTGCTCTGCCACTAGAACCTGAGGACTGAATGGATAATCTTCCAGAAATGGTTTGAAATCTTCCAGAAATGGTTTATAATCTCCCTGAAATGTTTAGAATCTTCTCAAAATGTTTAAAATCTTCCAGAAATGGTTTAGAATCTTCCTGAAATGTTTAGAATCTTTCCTGAAATGTTTAAAATCTTCCAGGAATGGTTTAGAATCTTCCAGGAATGGTTTAAAATCTTCCAGAAATTGGTTTAAAATCTTCCAGAAATGTTTAGAATCTTTTCTGAAATGTTTAAAATCTTCCAGGAATGGTTTAGAATCTTCCAGAAATTGGTATAAAATCTTCCAGAAATGGTTTAGAATCTCCCTGAAATGTTTAGAATCGTCTCAAAATGTTTAAAATCTTCCATAAATTGCTTAGAATCTTCCTGAAATGTATAAAATCTTCCTGAAATTGGTTTTAAACCTTCCAGGAATGGTTTAGAATCTTCCAGACATTGGTTTAAAATCCTCCAGAAATGGTTTAAAATCTTCCAGAAATGGTTTAGAATCTTCCAGAAATTGTTTAGAATCTTCCAGAAATTGCTTTAAAATCTTCCAGAAATGATTTAGAATCTCCCTGAAATGTTTAGAATCTTCTCAAAATGTTTAAAATCTTCCAGAAATAGTTTAGAATCTTCCTGAAATGTTTAGAATCTTCCTGAAATGTATAAAATCTTCCTGAAATCGTTTTAAAATCTTCCAGAAATGGTTTATAATATCCCTGAAATGTTTAGAATCATCTCAAAATGTTTAAAATCTTCCAGAAATGGTTTAGAATCTTCCTGAAATGTTTAGAATCTTCCAGAAATTGGTTTAAAATCTTCCAGAAATGGTTTAGAATCTTTCTGAAATGTTTAGAATCTTCTCCAAATGTTTAACATCTTCCAGAAATGGTTTAGAGTCTTCCTGAAATGTTTAAAATATTTCATAAATGGTTTAGAATATTTCAGAAATTGGTTTAAAATCTTCCAGAAATGCTTAAAATCTTCCTGAAATGTCTAAAATCTTCCAGACGCTGTTTAAAAATATTTGAGAAGTGATTTCAAATATCCCGAAAACGATTTAAAATCTTCTGGAAACGGTTTAAAACCTTTCAGAAATGTTTGGAATCTTCCAGAAATGGTTTCAAATCTTCCAGAAACGGTTTTAAATCTTCCAGAAATTGTTTAAACTCTTCCTGAAATGTTTAAAATCTTCCTGAAGGTGCTTAAAGCATGACCACTGGGCACATCAAGACAGCCAGCTTTGACAAAATCAGAGGTTTCACCTCCCCTGGGGCAAAGACAGAGGGGCTCTGATTTGTTTTGCCTACAAAACACAGCTCACTGTGGCTCTTAAAACATTGAATCTTCAGATTTTATAGAAATACTTTTTTTGATACAGGCACGAGTTATCCTTGTCAGTGTAACACTGCAGTCAAAGATCTTTCTCTCCATTAAAGCCATTCAAGTTCTTCTCCATCCCCTGGGGATAACAATTTACTACATCTTAAATGCAAACTGAAGTAAAAGCTGACTCTTAAAATGTAAAATAAAAATGCCAAGTACCACACAGAAGAAACAGAAAGAAGACTGAGCAGCATGCAGCCTGCATGGGTTTGGCACAATGGAAAAAAAAAAGGTATAATGGACATTTAAACCTGAGCTGAAGCTGATTGATGCACTTTGCATATGCAATCCCAGTTCAGGTCGCGTGAAGGAAAGCCTACTCTACAAACACAGAATCATGGAATGGTAGGGGTTGAAAGGGACCTCTGGAGATCATCCAGTCCAACCCTCCTGCCAGAGCAGGATCACCCAGTGCAGATCACACAGGAACGCATCCAACTGGGGTAGGAATCTCTCCAAAGAAGGAGACTCCATGACCTCTTTAGGCAGCCTGCTCCAGGCCTCCAGCACCCTTACAGCAAACAAGTTTTTCCTCCTGTTCAGGTGGAACCTCCTGAGCTCCAGTCTGTGCACACTGTCCTTTGTCCTATTGATGGGCACCACTGAGTAGAGTCTGTACTCATCATCTTGCCCCTCACAGGCCTTTAAGCTCTATATAAGCATTGATTAGATTCCCTCTGGGGCTGCTCTTCTCCAGGCTTAACAGCTCACACCAAAGAAGTTTCTCCTCATGCTGTGGTGGAACTTCCTGGGTTCTAGTTTGTGCCCATTGCCCCTTGTTGTGTCACTGAGCACTACTGACAAGAACCTGGCCACTTCTTATTGACATCCACCCCTCAGGTATTTGTAAACACTCAGATCTCCTCACAGGCTGCTCTCCTCCACGCTAAACAGCCTCAGCTCTTTCAGCTTTTCTTCATCAGACAGATGTTTCAGTCCCTCCATAACCCTCACAGCTCCTCTTCGACCCTCTCCAGCAGTTCCCTGTCCCTCTCGAACTGGGGAGTCCAGAATTGGTCACAATAGTCCAGGTGTGGCCTCAGCAGGGTAGAGGGGGAGAAGAACCTGCTGTCACCTGTTCAATGCACTCTTTTTAATGCACCCCAGTCCAACCTTCAACCCAACACCATCACTAAATCACCTTCCCATGTGCCATGGCCACACATTTCTGGAATACCTTCAGGCAACCTGTGTCAATCCACGACCACTCTTAGAATAGAATAGAATAGAATCAACCAGGTTGGAAGAGACCTCCAAGATCATCCAGTCCAACCTAGCACCCAGCCTTGTCCAGTCAACCAGACCATGGCACTAAGTGCCTCATCCAGGCTTTTCCTGAACACCCCCAGGGATGGTGACTCCACCACCTCCCTGGGCAGCCCATTCCAATGCCAATCACTCTCTCTGGCAACAACTTCCTCCTAACATCCAGCCTAGACCTCCCCCAGCGCAACTTGAGACTGTGTCTCCTTGTCCTGTTGCTGGTTGCCTGGCAGAAGAGACCAACCCCCACCTGGCTACAGCCTCCCTTCAGGTAGTTGTAGATAGCAATGAGGTCACCCCTGAGCTTCCTCTTCTCCAGGATAAACACCCCCAGCTCCCTCAGCCTCTCCTCATAGGGTTTGTGTTCCAGGCCTCTCACCAGCTTTGTTGCCCTTCTCTGGACACGTTCCAGCACCTCAACATCTCTCTTGAATTGAGGAGCCCAGAACTGGACACAGGACTCAAGGTGTGGCCTGACCAGTGCTGAGTACAGGGGAAGAATAACCTCCCTCCTCCTACTGGCCACACTGTTCCTGATACAGGCCAGGATGCCATTGGCTTTCTTGGCCACCTGGGCATACTGCTGGCTCATCTTCAGCCTACTATCCACCACTACCCCCAGGTCCCTTTCCTCCTGGCTGCTGCTCTTCTTGCAGCAACAAAGTGTTTGTCATGTCCAACCTAACCCTGACACAGTTTCAGGCCATTTCCCCTCGTTCTTTCACCTGATACTGGGAAGAAGAGACCAACTTCACTTCACTGCAATATTCTTTCAGGGAGCTGTAGACAGCAATGAGGTCTCCCTTCAGCCTTCTCTTCTCTACACTAAACACCTCCAGCTCCCTCAGCTGCTCCTCCCCAACCCTCTTCTCCAGACCCTTCCTCACCTTGGATGCCCTTCTCTGGAGCTCTTGAAGCCCCTCAATGTCCTTCTTGGAGTGAGGGATGCAAAACTGAACTCAAGGTGTGCCCTCAGCAGTGGGGGATAATCATCTCCCTGGTCCTTCTGGCCAGCAGAATGAGGCACTGTCAGAGAAACCTGGGAGCAGGAACAGGGCCTGACCTGGCTGGAGAACGCTGTGATTGCTGTGTCATTTTGTACCAGGGCACTGTGTATGGGTTGCAGTGATATACCTAGGAACATACCTGCTTTTATCCCCATTTTGTGAGCATCTCTATCCTCTTTGAGAACAAAAGCTATTAAAAAGGGGTGGAGGCTTGGCCCCTGCAAACACCAGCAGTGAATACTCACACTTTGCAATCTGCACTATTAGCACCCTGCTCCTCATGTCTAGCAAAGGAAAGTTCAGTTCAGCTACACAGCAAAATGTCATCTGGAATCAAAGTGAAGAGTAAACACCTTCTCACAGCACTTAAAGTGCACTGAAACTGAACGGAAGGGAAACAATTTTAGATTCCTTAGCAAATGAATGTGTTTGTTGAATAAGCAGTTCCCATGTGCATTCATCATGGAAGGGAAAAAGAAGAAACAGGCTTTGTTCTCAGTGCTCAGCCATTTCTAAGGGGTACTGAAAACCTCACAAAGACTGAAAATCCAAAAAGACCAAAAAGTATAGCAGAGTTCTCAATCCCTAGTACTACTACTAGAATCTGCAAACCAATCATAATAGTAGAATAGAATCATAGAATCATTAAGGTTGGAAAGGACCTCTAAGATCACTCAGTCCAACCATCAATACAACATCATTATAGCCACTAAACCATGGCCCCAAGTGCCATGACCACGTCTTTCTGGAACACCTCCAGGCATGTGGACTTCACCACCTCCCTGTGCAGCCTGTTCCACTCTCGCACCACAGAAATTGTTCCTCATGTCAAACCTAACCCTCCCCTGACACAATTTTAGGCCATTTCCATTCTGTCTATGCCAAGAAAGCCAATGGCATCCTGGCCTGTGTTAGGAACAGTGGGGCCAGTAACACGAGGGAGGTCATTCTTCCCCTGTACTCAGCAGTGGTGAGGCCACACTATTAGTACTGTGTCCAGTTCTGGGCTCCTCAATTCAAGAGAGATGTTGAGGTGCTGGAACGTGTCCAGAGAAGGATAACAAAGCTGGTGAGAGGCCTGGAACACAAACCCTATGAGGAGAGGCTGAGAGAGCTGGGGATGTTTAGCTTGGAGAAGAGGAGGCTCAGGGCAGACTTCATTGCTGTCTACAACTACCTGAAGGGAGGCTGTAGCCAGGTGGGAGTTGGTCTCTTCTCCCAGGCAAGCAGCAACAGAATAAGGAGACACAGTCTCAAGTTGTGCCAGGGAAGGTATAGGCTGGATGTTAGGAGGAAGTTCTTCCCAGAGAGAGTGATTGGCATTGGAATGGGCTGCCCAGGGAGGTGGTGGAGAACACCCTGAGGTGTTCAAGAAAAGCCTGAATGAGGCACTTAGTGCCATGGTCTGGTTGACTGGATAGGGCTGGGTGATAGGTTGGACTGGACGATCTTGGAGGTCTCTTCCAACCTGGTTGATTCTATGATTCTATGATTCTATGATACAAGTGAGAAGAGACCAACCCCACCTGAAGCTCCTTGCACTTCTCATCTGTCTGCATCTATCTTTTGAGCATGTCTGCAGGTGTAGATCAGGATTACTCAGGGATGAATTGTGCCCATGAGTCAATTTTCTGTTTGGGACATAACAACAATAACAAACAATCTAAAACAAAACAACAAAACCCCGTAATTTTCTGGGAGTTTTGTACCATTTCACACACACACAAAACAATACAGCGAGCCCTTCTCATTTACGTGACCTTCTGTGCAGCCCACATTGGCCTGTACCATGGAGAAACACAGCAGTTTGGTTTTCGAGGTCTCAAATCAAATTCTGCACACATTCAACACTGAAATAATTTCCAGACAGGGACTAAGTGGCTCTGAATTTTTACAGTTACAATATCTCACAGAAAATGGTGCAGCAGAGACAGAAAGAGCCTCAGGAAAGCAAGGTCCCCACTGCTCTTGTTTTTGTGCCAGCTTTTAACAACACACTTCTACTGCTCTTAGCCAGAAGGTTCATTTCCCACAGCTGCTCTCTTTTGCACCGCAGCTTCAGTGAGATGGCAACATCTGCTCATCATAAAAAACAGTATAAATGGCAGACAGCAATCAGAAAAGGAATATTTACAGCAGAACCATTAACCTCTCCTAACGGCAAAACTGATTTCCTATTACAGTGAGAGCTACCCAAGAGTATGACTGCAGCAAAGTCAGATGGGATTAGATGCTGATGGCAAACATCATCAGATGTCAAGACGGAGTATTCTGATTGAAATTTGCCTCATTTCTTAAGCCTGATATTAAGATGAGCTGATAGTCCCAAATGAACACAGCTGCCCAGCTTGACATTTTGTCTAGTTTTATTTTCTAAGCATTTCACAAAGTTGTCAGTGGAGAAATCAGTTCATAAAGATTGAAGTAAGTGGGATGTCAGTGGAACAACAGGTCCATAAAGACTGGAGTGTGATACCAGTGGAGAAATCAGCCCACAAAGATTGAAGATTGGAGAAACAGGGATTGATGGCATTTAAAAAACATCTTCTTCAACACAAGGAGGAAGGAAGAAATATTTTGCAATTAGAAATGTTATGCCTAGAAGTGTAGGTGACAAAAATGGTAACTAGGGACACTCTGGGACATGCTGTAGTGGATGTGGTGGCTTTGGGTTGGTGGTTGGACTTGATCTTAGAGGTCTTTTCCAGCCTTCTGTGATTCCAGGTGATAGAGTGAGACACTGCTATAAGATCTTAAAATTGTATGGAGTGAAATCAGAATACCTCAACACATTGCTTTAGCATTCAGCTGTTAAAACAGGACCACAGGCAGGAGAAGGCACAGAAGGAAAGCAGAGCTTGGATACAGGAGAGATGGTGTCTGGGGTTAGAATTAAATCCCCAGAGACAATAATAATTTTGATAGAATAACCCACCAAATAAATCAGTCTCACTCGATTTGGAAGTTAAAAAAAGGAAAACAAGTTTAACAATAACTTGAAAAGGGTATCAAAGGTAGGGAGGTTACAAAGGGTGTATGGAAGGAAGGATAACAAATACAAAAAGGTATGATTACAACCCGAGTTTGTGGTGGTGATGATGCTGATGGCCACGTGTGTGTGGAGAGATGCAGTGTCCCAAGAGCAGTGTGAGTCCCAAGAGCGCAGTCCCAAGAGTGAGAGAACAGGAAGTGCCCCTGCTTTTAAGGGACAGGAAGGGGGAGTGGGCTAACCCTCACCTGGGGCTGTCCAGACCCACCCCTGAGGAGGGGTCAGGACCCCCTGAGGTCAGGTTTCAAGTTCAGGGACACTCCTCCTGGAGTGTTAACCGTGTACTGATGGATTCTTGTCTTATTCATTCTTCTGCAATGCATAATTCTGAAAATTCACTTTTTTTACCCCCACACACTTTAATTGTAACAGTACTTTCTAAGTACTCAGCTAAGACCAGGATGAATCTGTTCTAGAAACTGCTCTGAATTTCTCTGTGTTGATCTGCCAACCCCAAAGCATTCCAAACCTGTAATTAAACAAGAGTGGCAGCAATGTGATCACAGCAGTGTCATCTAATGGTACGCCCTCAGAAAACAATTCTGAACAGCAATTTTAATGTTTCTTTCATCAATTTTACTCGTTCTTGTTCAGCATCCTGAGGTCAACTAAACAGCACGAAAGACCTATTCCCAGAGAGAGGATAAGATGTGCAATTTCTTCATTAGCTTTTTACAGTCTGTAGCAGAATAGTGAAACCAGGGTGCAATGCGCTGCTTTCTGAAGGAAATAAATCAGCTAAGAATTCAATGTTTAAGTATTTCATAAGAAATGTTCCCCTTTTTAGGAGAAATCTGGAAAGATCTGTGCTCATCGTTTAGTTTTAAGCTCAGTCTCCCTTCTGAATCTCCCTTTATCACTGTGGACAGGGTCACAGGAAGCTGCTCAGATACCTAAAAACATCTCTGCATTGTACTGGCCTCACACTGTGAAATGAAGTTAACGAGGGAAGATCTCCAGCTTCTGAAATCATCTTGTTTCCCCATTTTTTCATCTGCTACCTTGGAATCTAAACACTTCTATATATTTATTTGACTTCCTACAAGAAAGACCACATGGAACTAGAGCTGATGGCAGTGTCTGTCATTTGGGAGGGCAGGGATGATTCTGGCTGGAAGGAACAGGAGGTTTGGATATCTGCTCAGATGCTGCTCAGTCTCAACATGGAAAGAAGACAAATTTCAGCTGAAGCCTTGCTGGAGAAGGCCACAGGGCCCATGCTGTTCACATGCAGAGATCTCAATATCCTCAGTTCCAACAAGCCAGACTCTGACTCTCCCATTTCACCTTGTACTGCTTCATGGATCTGTGTGCTACCAGTGAAGGCAGGGAGAGAAGAATCACGGAGTCACAGAATGGTTTGGGCTGGAAGGGATCTCTAAAGGTACTTACCATTTTATGCACATGACTAGAGGAGAGGATATTAGAATAGAATAGAATAGAATC
>WAAF01000639.1:730670-838880 GCA_013400475.1 Tricholaema leucomelas
CCCTTCCCTTCCCTTCCCTTCCCTTCCCTTCCCTTCCCTTCCCTTCCCTTCCCTTCCCTTCCCTTCCCTTCCCTTCCCTTCCCTTCCCTTCCCTTCTTTGTAATACATACTACACCTCTCCTCTTTTCCTCCCTCCCCCCCCTTTCTCCCCCCTTTACCCCTTTTCTTCCCCTTTCCCCCTCTTTCTCTCTCTGTCACCCCTCCTCCCCGCCTTTTTCCTCCTTTTCCCCACTTCTTTCCCCCATTTTTCCTCCTCTTTACCCCCTTTTCCCTTTTCCTCTTTTCCTTTCCAAACCAGATTCCTAATCTGTTGACAGGTTTAAAAATTCCTGTTGTTTTACAGGAACTAAATAAATACTTTTGGTATTTTTGCAACCTCTGAAGTATATCCCTGTGGTTAGAAAATGTTTACACTATGGAAAGGTATCAAATGGATATTTATAACATTTAAAACATTACCTCAGATTAGTGTGGACTGGGCTCTGAGAGCAGATTGTTTGCATTACCCACTTCTAAGGGATTTTGTCAGATCCTAGTGCTGTGGGGCTAAACTTCAAGAGAACAATTTTGTGTGTTTGTATGCTGGAGTTTGTTTTGAAGCTAGAGCAAGTGCCAGTGTAGAAAATACCTAAAATAGAGTAGAAAAACACCAAAAGGAAAAAAAAAATCTCCACTAAACAGATGGAAATAATTATTCCAAGCATTGTAATATTTCTGCTTTATGGAGAATGAACTTGTGAAGTTCAACAAGGCCAAGTGCAAGGTCCTGCACCTGAGTTGGGGCAATCCCAAGCACAAATACAGGCCGGGCAAGGAGCAGCTTGAGAACAGTCTGGAGGAAAAGGACTTGGGAATGTCAGTTGCTGAAAAGCTCAACATGAGCCAGCAATGTGCACTTGCAACCCAGAAGGCAGCTGTGTTCTGGGCTGCATCAAAAGAAATGTTAAGACACCGGTGGGGTCTTATGAGAGCAGAGTGGAGGGGAGGAATCACTTCACTCATCCTGGTGTTCACACTTGTGTTGATGCAGCCTGGGATATGGTTGGCCTGCTTGGGCTGCAAGTGTACGTTGCCAGCTCATGTTGAGATTTTCATCAGTTGACACTCCCAAGTCCTTTTCCTGAAGACTGATATCATCAGCAATGGTGCTCCCAATGTAAGAAGAGCAATGGTGCTCCCAATGTAAGAAGGACATCAGACTGAGCAGATCTAGAGGAGAGCCTGTGGGGAGAGGCTGCAAGAGCTGGGGCCATTGAGCCTGAGCAAGAGAAGGCTAAGAGGAGACTTTATAATGGCCTTCCAGTACCTGAAGGGTGCCTACAAGAAAGCAGGGGAGGGAGTTTTTAATGAGGGCTTTTAGTGGTAGGGCAAGGTGCGGGATGGCTTTAAGATGTACGAGGGTAGATTTAAACTGGATAGTAGAAAAAACCCTCACAGTGAGAGTGGTGAGACACTGAAACGGATTGCACAGGGAGGTCCTGGATGCCCCCTACCTGGAGGTGTTCAAGGCTGTGCTGGGTGAGGTCTTGAGTGACCTGGTCTAGTGAAAGGTGTCCCCTAGTTGGAACTAGATGATCTTTAAGGTCTCTTCCAACTCAAGCCATTCTGCAATCCCGTGATTCTAAGACATCACAAAATACCTGCATTGTTTCACGACAGAAAGTTCTGGTTACACATATGAATGTTACTTAATTCTGCAGAGGTTGTTCGAAGGGGCTGTAAGTTTGCCCCTAAATTAACTTATGGACTTGAGTATATCTTCTTATTCTCTTTTTTTTATTTTTTTTGTTCATTTCTTTGAATCTGAAAAGAGTAAAATGAACCTATTTGTGAGTTACACACACATGAAGATGATTTTTAAGGAGTAAAAATATTACTGAGTCCTAATTGGATATTGGAACCACTTTATCACATGATTAGTTCTCCAAAAGGACAGAATGCTTTGATGAGGTGGGAAAAGAAAAGGTAGAAATGTAGAAAATGAAATATATGCAGCTGGTACAGAATGTGTAATTTCTGCCTACAGAATGTATAATTCCTTGGTGATGTAAGATTTGACAAATGCAACTATTCAGTTGCTTTTACAGAGAATTTCAGTTTATGTAGACAAATGCTTCAGTATCTGGCTATTTGCCCACAATCCAGTTGGCTTTGGAGTCTGGATGATTGTATTTATACAAATCCCTGTGGATTCTTTTGAATTCTTCAAACCACAGGAGTTTCTTCTAAGCATATCAGACAAATATGGCCATCTTTCCAATCAGTCTTGGATTCTCAGTGTAATATTTTGCATCCTCTCAGCAAAAACCATGAGAAATTCAGGTAGAGTGTTAAATGTGTGAGGTGGGTAATTCTGAGGCAGCTGGATATTACTGACTTTGTTTACTCTGGAAAAGCACCATGTAGCTAGGAAAGCTTTCTTATCAGAAGAACTTAGACATGTTCTATGTAATTTTTTTCACTAAAAACTTATTACCTATCTGCCCTGCTCTTCTATTCCCTGGTGAGACCTCACCTGGAATATTGTGCTCAGTTTTGGGCATCCCAGTTCAGGAGGGACAGGGATCTACTTGAGAGTCCAACAGAGGACTGTGAAGATGATGAAAGGTTTACACTAGATCTTAGGAATAAATTCTTCAGTATGAGGGTGGTGGGACTCTGGAATAGGTTGCCCAAAGTGGTTGTGGATGCCCCCTACCTGGATGTGTTTAGGGCCAAACTGGATGAGGCCTTGGACAACCAATTCTATTTGAAAGGTATCACTGTCCATGGCAGGGGGGTTGAAGTACAAGATTTCTGAGGTCCCTTCCTATCTAGACCATTCTGTGATTCTATGATTTAATTCTCAGAAGATCCTTGAGAATAGCTGTGGTCAGAACACCCACTGGAAAGGTGGCAGACCACAGGAGAAATTTCTTACTTCCTATTTTAGGCATTTAAATTAGATTTCCCATGTACTCAGGTATGTGTGAGATTGGTGACTAATCACCAATGTATTGGCCTTTTTGATGTGTATTTGTGTCTCGTGTCTATTAGCCCACTGTGGACATGCAAAACCCTTGTAACAAAAAGTGCTAGATTTGACTAAATAATTAGTTATATGTAGAATATGTGGGTTCAAATCCTAGTTGTGCCACAAATTTCTCATGTAACCTCAGGCAAGACCATTTATCTGCTAAAAATCAGGCATCTAATCTCAGCCAGTCATCTAGGCTCCCTCTCTAGTCAATGGTGAGAGATCGGCACATCCAGAAGGCAGCTCCTGAGTCCCACTTTAGACCCATATCTTTGAAGAAGATGAATCACCCCCTGCAGGTGCTCATCTCTGCTGCTATTGATACTGAGTGAGCCTGGATGTCTAATCTAAACTAGATGTTTAACTATTAAGTAGCTAAATAAAGGTAAAAAGCATTTCATTATGGGTATTCTCCTGCCTCATTTGCCTCTGTGCACTGAGAAGAATTCAGCTGGTATTTGAGGGGTGTGATACAGACACATATGGGTGAGATGGTCATGGGTGGTTTGCCAAACTTGGTTTATCAACACCAAAGCTTTTCAGTCTTAACATGTAGGAACCAGCTGAGTAATTTGGTCTTCAGAGATCAAAATATATCCCGTGTTTGCAAGGAGAGGTACTCTCACTTTCTGTTAGCCCTACGGATAAAGATACAGAGAAGAGTGAAACATAGGTGTGTGTTTAATCAGAAATGTTCTTGTTGGCTGGGAATGCTTTTAAAAAAATCAGATTCTGTATCTTTGGATGTTAGATGAAGTTGGGAGGTGATCTGCTGGAAAGCAGTCCTATGGAGAAGGACCTGGAAATCTTGGTGGACAACAAGCTATCTATGGGACAACAATGTGTTCTTGTATCCAAGGCCAGTGGGATCCTAGGGTGCAGTAAGTGGAGTGCATCCAGCATTCTTAGTGAGACCTCACTTGGAATATTGTGTTTAGATTTAGGGTCCCTGGTTCAGGAGGGACAGGGATCTACTTGAAAGAGTCCAACAGAAGGCCACAAAGATGATTAAGGAGATGGAGCACTGGGCTGTTTGATCTGGTGAAGAGAAGACCTAGAGGGGTTGTAATCAGTGTTTGTAAATATCTGAGGGCTGGGTGTTCAAGAGGGAGGGGACAGGCTCTGCTCAGTTCTGCCCTGTGATAGGACAAGGGGTAATGGGTATGAACTACAGCACAGAAAGTTCCACCTCAACATGAGGAAGAACTTCTTTACTGTACGGATCACAGACCACTGGAACAGGCTCCCCAGAGACATTGTGGAGTCTCCTTCTCTAGAGACTTTCAAGACTCATCAGGATGTGTTTCTGTGCAACCTGCACTAGATTCTATGGTCAGGGGGTGGTGTACTGGCAGAGGTGGTGTACTTGCTGATCTCCAGAAGTTCCTTCCAACCCCTAACATCCCATGATCCTATGATGATGCTAAATATAAGCACTGACATTTCAAATCAACTCTTCTGTAAACAGACCGGTTCTGAATCACGTAATTGTACTTCTGCAAGAAGGGTAGGAGTGTAAAAAGAAAGGAAGGTCTCAGTTGATCTATGAAAGTTTTACTTCTTGCAGTTTTAAATTTATTACCAGCTGTCTCAGGACAGTGTTTTCCTTTCTTATAGTCAGCACTTTTAAACTCTTCTATGTCAGCCACTGAGCACAACGGTAGGGCTGCCCGACAGCACCTCTAATCTTATTAAAACCCCAACATTTTCTGTTTAATTCCTTAACCCTTATTAAGGACAAGAAACAAAAAAGGAAGAAAAAAGAAATCTGTTTGGTAGTGTCATGAGTATGTGAAGATCAACCTTAGACTTTGAATCTTTGAATCTGATCTAATCTCCTAAAGCAGTACCTAACTAGACCCACACAGAAATATAGCATATATATCAAATTTGGATTAGGTATGTTTGAAAATGGTCTTTTTCATAACCACGGCACCGTTTTTATCTGCAGTGTGATGTTCGAATGATGAGACAGGAGCATGGAGAACTTTTCCATATTCATTCATTTCATTGATCTCTGCAACGGACAGTTTAAAAGGGCACGAAGCAGAGGCACTGGCTTAGATGTGGAAATAGATAGTTTTGAAAAGACAGATGTAGCTGAATTCCTTCTACTTTGAAATCAGGCCTAAGGTAGCTAGTAAAAACTCTAGCTTTTTCAACTTTTAGGCAGGGAACTTTGATCACATGCTTGACAAAGAGGATTGTTCTGCAGAGATAAAGAACAATTTTGCTGATTCAAGCATACTCATTTTTCTCATGCCATTAAGTGAAGGCTTATGATCATGGAAAGTCAATTTCTGGCTATCCTTTGTCTCTGCCTTTTGTTTTCATCTGCAGTGAAATGCTATAAAAAAGGAGAAAATAGTAAGAAAAGGTGCTGTACAGGCTGAAATAAAGGCAACCCATTTTGTTATTTCCATACAAAACAAGGCTGCTGTTTCAGATGACATTTTTGGGTTTGACAAAACTGTCAAGAGCGATTTAAATCCTCTGCTTCCAGATCATAGGAGTTCTGTATAAGCAAGAGTGCCCAGCAAAGGAATTCCTCTGACTGTTATTAAAGACAGATCAGATTTAGCAAACTCTGTGTTATTTTGAGATAAGAAAATTGCACAGAAATAAACAACTTGACATTTTACTTCCTCTTTACACTCTGCCTGAGATGGAAACCACATGAGCGTAGGAATATTGGGTGTAGAAATATGAAACATGACGAATCTTTGTTTTGCTTTGTTTTCAAACTTGAAACCAAAGAAATTGTATGCTTCCCAGTGAATTACACAGGCAGGTTTCCCTGGGTAGCCTGTGATTCCTCAGAACCAATTTTAGTGGTTTAGAAAACTGTTAAGCTAGGCTAGTAATTGTTTATTAGTCCTCAGTGTACAGTTCAAGCCAAATAATTACAAACATACGCATTCTTATATCATCTTAAAACTACTGATCCTGAAGGGAACCTGTTTCCTTTTAGAGGAAAAGGCTTATTTTCTTATTGAATGGGACAGTGAGTGATAGAAAGGCCGTCCCCGCTGCAGTCAATGGATGGTTTGCGCTTGGCTTAGTGGCACAGAGTTGCACCCATCCATTGCTGTATGGTGTCACTGCACTGCAGTGCTTACTGGAAGCAGAACACACCGAGTATCCCAGTCCCAGAGTATTCCCTGTGGTCAGCTTTGAGGGATAAGAAGATGGATATTATGATGGAAAGATTAAAAAAAAGCCCCACTGTTGAGGCACACATATTTTCAGGAGTTAGCACTCCAGCTTAAATCCTCACTCTCTTTCAATGTACCAGCAATAGTGGGCCAGCAGGAGTAGGGAAGTGATTGTCCTCCTGGACTTGGTACTGGTGAGGCCACACCTCAAATACTGGGTTCACGTGTGGGCCACTCACTACAGGGACATTGATCATGTCCACAGGGACAGGAATCGTGTCAATAGATGGGCAATGAGGCTGTTGAAGGGTCTAGAGCACAAGGCTTGAGAGGAGCTCCTGAGGGAACTGGGGTTATTTAGCCCAGAGAAAAGGAGACTAGGGGGAGACCTCACTCTCTACAACTCCATGAAAGCAGACTGTAAAGAGGTGGGAGTCGATCTCTTCCCTCAGGTAGCAAGTGACAGGAAATGGCCTCACATTGCACCAGGGGAGGTGTAGGTTGGACATTAGGAAAAAAAATTTTCCCCCAAATATTTCTCAAGCCCTGGCTGCTCAGGGAAGTGGTTGAGTGGGGATGGATTTAAAAGACATGTAGACAGGACACTTAGTTAAGTGCTGGGTTAATGGTTGGACTTGATAATTTTAAAGGTCTCCTCCAACTGAAATGATTCTATGATTCTCCATCAGCTGATTTTTGCACAATTAAAACAAGCTACTTGCTAATTCTGTTGGCAGGGTTTTCTGTACGTGGAAACTAAGCAGTAAATTAGATAATATTTCATCATAACACTGTTTATCTGGAAAAATATTTGTAGATTATGTTTTGAGAGAGTTCCTAATCTTTATTTGTTACTGTTTGGAATGCTGCTCAGTGCTTTTAAGAAGATAGGAGGGATTTTCTTTGCTTGTGTTGCCAAGGACTCTCTGCTTATTTCCATGAGGAGGTAAACAGTTTCTGAAGAACTTGGAGTGTGAACAAGCTAGACTTCAGATCTAAAAATACAGCACATAGCTCTGGTTTGGGTAGTACTGCACTGTGGGTCAAACTCAAGGACTGGTACTACAGATCATCTCTGTGCCTGGGCTTTGGAATCACTTTAAACTTGACATAACCCATCTGTTTTACCTGATTCATTACACCCAGCCCTGCTGAATGTCCTCTAGTGTTCCCCATTCCTGATATTAGTCCTTTTGTAGTTTTTTCACTGAGATAAGAGAAGTTAATTCTCAGCCAGGGGATGGATTAGTTAATATTCAGATTACATTTTGCAAATATAAAATATAACACCATGGAAAAGTGTGGATTAATGAAATTTTAAAGTTCTCAAAAATATCTCCATGATATAGAGAACTACCTCATGAGTCCTCTATAAAAACAGGCATGCTGATGCTATGGAGGCATGCTGATGGAATACTTATTAACAGGAGATATAGGAACAAAACCCACCTAAAACTACTGTATTTGAATGTAGAATTTCACTTTCTTAATAAGAGAGTAGTTTTAAGGTCAGAATAATTAGTGTTTTGGAAGACTAGTGATGTAGAGGCTGTAACTAGCTGTGATAACATTGGCAGAAAGAATGTGGCATTTGAAATAACAGAGGTGGTGCTGGAAAAAGATTTCAGGCAATCCACAGTGTTATTGTAAGAAATGTGAAGATGTAATTATTTTGGCTTTTTGGATTGTTAAAATGTATTTACCATTTTAATTACCTTTCTTTTCCAATCATTACATTTCAAAGGGAAGAGAAGAGGTGTCCCATCTCCTTCTCTGACCACTTTTGAAACACACCTGGATACATTCCTGTGTGAACTACCCTAGGTGGTCCTGCTTGGCCAGGGGGGTTGGACTTGATGATCTCTGGAAGTCCCTTCCAACCTCTAAGGTTCTGTGATTCTGTGATTCTCCAGGCTGAACAACCCAAGCTCTGTCACTTTGTGTTCATGGCAGAGGTATTCAAGCTCTAGAATCTTTTTTGTGACCTCCGTGGGGGTCTCATCCGAGAGGAGAAGGGGGGAAAATCCTCTCCCTTGGCCCGCTGCCCACACTACTGGGGATGCAGTCCACAATGTGATTTGCGTTCTGGGCTTTGCTTTTCACAGCATTGCTCAAAAGGTACATTTAGCCTGTAAGTGTTCAACACCATGTGATTGCAATCCATAGTGTGCAACAGTTCAACAAGCCATTTTGTGCAATCAAGACATCCTCTTAAGCGCTGTGATCTGCTGTGTTAGCTAAATGCTGCCTGTGTTAACATAGATATTTGAGCATGCATGAGCTACCTGCTAATATATACACAGCAGACACAGGACCCAGCACTATTTCCCTACTGAGAAAGAGAAGAACTTTGCCACTGACTGTAGTGGGAACAGGGTCTTTCTTCTTGGCGCACTATGTGAATGTGAAAAAAATTCTTTCAGTGGTAATGTTCTTCACAGAGAAAGTGATTTGCCATTGGAATGGGCTGCCCAGAGAGGTGGTGGAGGTGCCTGGAGGTGTTCAAGAAAAGACTAGATGAGACACTTAGTGCCATGGTCCAGTTGATTGGATAGGGCTGAGTGATAGGTTGGACTGGATGACTATGGGAGATCTCTTCCAACCTGGTTCATTCTATGATTCTATGTTTTTTTTTTTTAATGGACCAAGACACATCAAATTAATTATGGCAAGAATTCACTGTTTGGCCTAGTTAGTATCTCCTGCATCCTAACCATGGGCTTGAGAGATAAAAAGAAGGGCAAACTTGGATGTTAATCATTTATTGTGTCTGAATGGCAAATACAAAGTGGAAAGTAATGGCAATCCTGTATTCCAGATTTCCATTTTAGTTTCTTTGCTGTAATGTGACTATGTACACTGGATGGCAAATTTTCCTCATTTTCTGGCATCATTTACTAAGTCAGGAGACAAACTACTCTCTTTTAACCACTTCATGAAACTGATCAATTTTTGTTACAAGTACATACTGCAAGTTATTGTACACTTCTGGAAGTCTGCTTTTTCCCATGCATTCCAATGATGATCTCCATTTCCTCTGCACTAATCAACACCATCAGCACAGGGGGGAAAAAAAATCTGCTTCTTATTTCATTTTAAAATCTCCTACATTTTTATACATATAAAACACGTTGGGAAAGCTTTTTAATGCCTAGAAAAATGTTGGATCACAAATTCATCATAAGCCAGAAGTGTGCTTTTTTGGCCAAGAAGGCCAATGATATCCTGGGGTGCATTAAGAAGAGTGTGACCAGCAGGTCGAGGGAAGTTCTCCCCAGTTCAAGAGAGACAGAGAACTGCTGAAGAGAATCCAACAGAGGTTATAAAGATGCTGAGAGGAGTGAAGTGTCTCTCTTATGAGGAAAGGCTGAGAGACCTAGGACTGTTTAGCATGGAGAAGACTGATTGCTTATCAATATCTAAAGGTTGAGGGTCAAAAGAATGGGCTCAGACTCTTTTCAGTGGTGCCCAGTGATAGCATGGTAGCAGGCACAAACTAGAAGCCAAGAGGTTTCATCTGAACAAAGGGAAAAACTTTTCCTGTGAGAGTGTCAGAGTGCTGGAACAGATTGCACAGACAAGTTGTGGAGCCTCCTTTTCTGTAGACTTTCAAAAGCTGCCTGGGCAGCCTGCTCTGGGTGGCCCTGCTTTAGCAGGGAGGTTGTACTAGGTGATATCCAGAGGTCCCCTCTAACCCCCACTGTTCTGTGATTCTGTGAACCTTTCCTTCTGCAAATGATCTTTTTCAGAAAAAGAGTTCCATTGCCTTCAGTTTTGCTGTCAGATGTGAATAAGGGGGAGGGAAGTGTTGCATCAACAAGAGTGAGATTGGAACCAAGAGCCAGCGTGTCAGGATTAAAGCATGTTTGCGTGTTTCAATCAAGTGTAGAGCATCTTTCCAGTTCTTCCTAGTAAGCAGCCTTCTTAGCATTCATTTTGTTGAGACTTGGATTTCTGGGCTCTGGTATCCTGAATCTGAGTCCTATTTAGGGAGGTAGTTCTGTGAAGTGCTCAACTGCTTAGAGGATCTCTGGCAACTGTCGTGGGCCATGTCTCTTTCCAGGCTGACTTCCATAGGCCTAAATCAGAAGGATATTCCAGCAGAAACACATGCTTAAACAGAAATTCTTTATGTGAATAGCGTGAACTGTCCCTTCCTTATTTTTTTTGTCATGAAGTGCAGTTGATCTTTTTCAGTTGCTTGGTGTACTGTGGTAGAATTGAAATAGGACAGAACCGTAGCAAGTTATTATGGTCATGGTCTTTCCTCTATCTACAAATTAGCATTTGACTAACAGGGGAAGCATATACTAGATCAAACCAGGGAAGAGCTGATTTTTTTCCCCTTCCTCCCCCCCCTCCCTCCCCTTTTTTTTTTATCTTTTCAAAGAAAAGCAGAAATGGCAAAAATGATGCTCTTCAATTTCATTATGAAATATCTCTCCTTTTCAGGGAAATAAGTTTCCTGGATGGATTGCTACCTGCAGAGCACACTATACATCTTTGTTAAATTATTTTCTGTCTCTGCAGAAATGGCACTTTAGTTCTGTAGTATTTTTTAAACAAAACGAGCGAGCATTTAGCACAATTATGTTCACTGCTATAATCTTTGGTTTTTTAGTTCTTTTGTTGAGCCATCTCTTAACAGGGAATAAAAAATGAGACACACTGTAAGCTATTTTGCATAAATGAATAATTATGATTGCCACATATTGCCAATTGTAATTAGAGATAATAATGCTAGGTTTTGGAGCTTTTACTCATGCGTTGCTATTCCAAGCAAAGCAGAACTTTTGTTAAGTGATCAGACTGGGTTTTCTCCTCTCACCAAGGATGCACACATGTGCTTTTTTTCCCTTCCCCCCCCACACTTTTTTTTTTTCCCCTCAACAATGTTAGCTTTAATTAGCTGAAGGTAAATAAGTAAATAAATGGCACACTATAAATAGTAGGCTCTTAGCAAAATTAGAGGCACATTAAAGATAACACACTTTTGGGACTTGCAGATCAGTTAGCAAGTCGGCTGAGCATTAGAGGGAAATTGGCAGCTGCTTACAGTTAGCAGCTAAAAATGCTGTAGGTAGTATATGCATGTGCAGATCATTTCAGGGCTCAGTTTACCTTATAGACATTCCAGAAGGGTTGAGTATTTTGGTGGGGAGAGGAGTCTGATTCCTGAAAACTGCCGAGCTAAACCTCAACCTTAGGTATACATTTTCACAAAGCAAGTTGCTCACGGCTTCAGGATGACAGAAGGGTGCAAGTGGAAGTGGCCTCTGGAGATCATCTAGTCCAACCCCTTTGTTAAATACAGTTATAGCTACTATACAGCAGTAACTATTATTAGGTACTCTACAGTTCTCGGATACTGTGCATCCACACTGACACGAGAACTTGGCGTGGCATGAGACTCAGAAACAATGCTGTTTAATCAGGTGTGGAGTGCTAGCTTATTACTTTTGCCAGCAGCTTTGTTTTCCTTGGACTGCACAGCCTTGTAAGAATTCAGAGCCATTGCAGTATTGCTGAAGAAGCTTTCTGAGATGTGTAACTAACCATAATGCTGTATCTCCGGGGTACTGAATGAATGCAGCAAACAAACTGTACTTTGCAACTGTCTCATTTTCCTAGGAAAAATGAACCAACTTCTGGAATTGTTGCTCAGCTTCCAGTCTCTGTGGGAGTTCTGTCTGAGCATAGACAGGCTAAAGCCTAAACAATGAGGCATTAAATTTGGCCCCTTCATCTCAGGATCTCACAATTCTTTTGGAAATGTTAGCAAATTAATATTCACAACACTCAGCTGCAAAATAATAGTGGTCTGCTTTTACAGATGAGCAAAGAGGATCATGAAGCAGGGACAAAAAGAGCTACAGATCAGAAATCTGATGGTAGAGGTGGCTGCTCACTGCCTTTATTGATTGTTTCTCACGACTCTTGTTAGATCCCCAGTTTCTCATTAGGCCTCTCAAGAGTTTTCATAACTGCAGTTGAGGGTGTTTGGATGTGATTTTCCACACGGACCATTCATTTATTAATCCACACGGATTATGCATTTTTCTCACGCTGCGGATCCCAACCTGACTTTGTCACTTAAACCCTAATTTGAAGGGTGCTATGGCCATTACAGGTTACAAATCCTGGTTCTGTTTTGCCTACCACAGAAAGATTTCAGTGCAAACTCCATTCCTTGCCCTGCAGAAGCTTTTGTGTGACAGCACATCTCACAATTAGGCCACACCTAGCTGAAATCTCCCAAAGGAGAGCTGCAGAAACTATTATCCTCTTTAGGGATTGGTAACCTGGCATAGATAAAAGTAGGGGAAAAAAGAGACCCATTACAGTCATAGAATGTGCAGTGAATTTTTGTGTAGGTTTTCAAAATGAAGGGCCTGTCCTTGCTGCTTTTTCTCCTAGACAAGGGATCTATGAAAGTGCTCTTCAAGTAGTTGGTTCTTATAAACCTTATACTCTTATAACAGAATCTCTATGATACCTTCACATGCTAGACAGCATTTAAGGAGAGTTTTACAAGTATATTATGTTACCATCTTCTCCCCATTCCAAATATCCCTGCAAGGTTGCACTAAGAGCACTCGCAGCTTTTAAAGAAAGCAGTATTAGAAAATACGTTCTGTATTTGACTTGCTTTAATGTATGTGTTCACCATCCAGGTGAATTTCTAGTTGCCCTTTCTATTTCCTTCTTACCTGCTGTTCTCTACTCCCTCCTCCCTCATCCTCACAGAATTATTTAGGCTGGAAAAGACCTTTAAGATCATCATGTCTTACCATTAACCTAACGCATCTCCCCTGAGCACATGCTTCCTGAACCCTTGTTCTCTTCTTTTTCTCTTAGCTAAATATTCTGTTGTTCCTTTCTTTTGCTTACTCCTTTGTAAGCAGAATCACAACATGCTCATCATCTCTCCCTTGTTTCTCTCCAGAAACCTTCTAGAAGTTGCATTTGCTGCTTTTCTCAGTGTAACAACTCAAAGTCATGTGCTTCTTCCCTATTTGCAAAGCTGTTAACTGCTGCCTGGGCTTCATCATGTAACGATTCAATAGCTATTTGAAAATTTTCTTTCCAGACAACTACACTTCAGTGCTGCTACATCCTTCCAGATAATTCTGCAAACAGCATTTTCCTATCAGGCCCTGCCCTCTTGGCACTTGCCCTTTAGGTATTGATGAGCATTGCTAAGATCCCCTCTCAGTCTTCTTCAGGCTGAACAGCTTCATGTATCTCAGCCTTTCCTCATCATAAATATGCTCCAGTGCCCTTCTCATACTTGTAACCTTCTGCTGACTTTCTCTAGTGGCTCCATATCTATACTGTTGGGGAACTGTGAAACACTTAACTCTTATCAATGATCTGGATGAAGGGTGTTGAGACTACCATCAGTAAATTTGCAGATGACACCAAGTTGGGAGGGAGAGTAGATCTGCTGGAGGGTAAGAAGATGCTGCAGAGGGACCTGGGCAGGCTGGGTCAATGGGCTGAGGCCAATGCTATGGGATTCAACAGGACCAAGTACGGGGTCCTGTGCTTTGGCCACAGTAACCCCATGCAGCGATACAGACTGGGGGATGAGTGGCTGGAGAACAGCCCAGCTGAGAGCAACCTGGGAGTGCTGGGTGACAGCTGAACTTGAGCCAGCAGTGTGCCCAGGTGGCACAGGCCAATGGCATCTTGGCCCGTATCAGGAATGGTGTGGCAAGCAGGACCAGGAATGTCGTTCTGCCCCAGCCTCAGCACTAGCGAGGCCTCATCTTGAGCACTGTGTGCAGCTCTGGTCCCCTTGCTGCAAGAAGGATATTGAGGTGCTAGAACAGGTCCAGAGGAGAGCGATGAGACTGGGGAGGGGGCTGGAGTGAAAGTCATATGAAGGGAGGCTGAGGGAGCTGATGTTGTTCAGCCTGGAGAAGAGGATACTTAGAGAGGACCTCATCACTCTCTACAATTACCTAAAGGGAAGCTGTATTCTATTCAGGTGGGCATCAGGCTCTTCTCCCAGGCAACTTGTGACAGGACAAGAGGGCATGGTCTGAAGCTGTGCCAGGGGAGGTTTAGGTTGGGTATTAGGAAGCAGTTCCTCACAGAGAGGGTGATTAGACACTGGAAAGAAGTGCCCAGAGAGGTGGTGGAATCTTTATAAAAAGATTGGATGTGGCACTTACTGGCATGGTTTAGCTGATGTGGTGGTGTTAGGTTATAGGCTGGACTTGATGATCTCAGAGGTTTTTTCCATCTTCAATGATTCTGTGATTAAAAAAAACAAACAAAAAAATAACCCCAGGTGAAACCATCTGACTACTTCTTCACAAATGTGTAAATAGCTTTTATCAACCCAAATAATTTTCCAAAAGGCAAAATATTGACCTTTTTCTTTTTTTTCCACCTCAAATTACATCAATGGATTTTATGTTTGGTGTTTTTTTTTACAAACTGCAGACTTCACAGGTAAGCCTTTATGTGCTAAGCCTTTCTGTGCTATATTGCTACAATCCCTGGGTAGCTTCGATGAATTAATACAGTCACTCCTGGTTTACAAAGGTGCAACTCCACTGAAATTTTAAAATCAGTTATAAAGTTATGTAAAATAGTTGAGCTTCTCTTTATCTGCAGTTGAATTTAAGCTTTTGAGGTTTTCTGGGGGGGTCTTATTAATGAATTTGAGACTCCTTGTAGAAGGGTGACAAAGCTGGTGGGAGGCTTGGAAAACAGCCCTACGAGGAGAGGCTGGGGGAGCTGGGGTTGTTTAGCCTGGAGAAGAGGAGGCTCAGGGGTGACCTTATTGCTGTCTACAACTACCTGAGGGGTGGTTGTGGCCAGGGGGAGGTTGCTCTCTTCTCTCAGATGGCCAGTGCCAGAACGAGAGGACACAGCCTCAGGCTGTGCCAGGGGAAATTTAGGCTCGAGGTGAGGCCAAAAGTTCTTCACTGAGAGTCATTGGCTACTGGAATGGGCTGCCCAGGGAGGTGGTGGAGTCGCCGTCCCTGGAGATGTTCAAGGCAGGATTGGACGTGGCAGTTGGGGCCATGGTCTAGCCTTGAGCTCTGTGGTAAAAGGTTGGACTTGATGATCTGTGAGGTCTCTTCCAACCCTGATGATACTGTGGTATTGTGATACTGTTATTTTATTCTATTTTATTGGCCTGCAATAACACAGCCATGAAAAAAAAGACAGCAATCCCCTTGCTCACGTGATACAATTCCACACTTTGAGTGTGAATACTGGCAGAGCAGCAGAACGAGCCATCTGCAAGCTATAAGCTGTGTCTTTGCATGAGTAGATGTAGGATAAAAAAAAATAATAAAATAATTGTCTGACCTGGAAGCCAAAACATTACTTGGCATCTTTACTAGAGATCCCTGGGAGGCCAGCCATGGCTTGTGCTGAATTTGTGTCCCCTCTAAAATATATCTCCCTCTCTCTTGCTATGATATTTTGTACTGTGCGCATGTAAGCGCACACAGAGAAAGGCACACGTAAAGGGCTGTGCCGTCCCCCACTTCAGCGATGCTGTGCTGCACTTTAATGACTATCAGACTTCCCAGTTAGGCTCTGTTGAATTGCCCTGCTGGTGAATAATGAATGTCAGCCTGCAGGGTTAATCCCAAGTGACTAGTTTTCTGGGTTTAACAGGCTGGGTGTTAGTCCTGAAATGCTTGTAAATGTCTACAGTTCATGCATTGTGCTCTGTAGGAACATGCACCTCTAAATCCTCACCTTACTCAATGAAGTCCCGCTCAAGTCAGTGGAGATAGCCCAGGATGTAGCACAAGATGAACTTGTTCCTACAGTCATCCTCCCATCCTGGTTATTATCTCAAAGCTGCTGAAGCCCCACCTCAAACATAAGAATTGTGCATGCTGCCAGTTTTTCCTTTTCATGAGTTGCTGTTTCCCTTTTAAGCTCGATCTGTTGGCTCTGACATCCCAGTCCTCTGTATTATAGCTTGTGCTCTCAACTAATGAAGTCATTGGCAAAATTCCCATTGACTTCATTCAGAGAATGATCCAGCTGAACAGTGCTGACTCCTGAGAGCTCCTGGGCCCTTGTGGAATAAATGCGAGTTCAGAGCTACAGGATTTGTCAAGATTTGGCCCTTGATCATAGAACATTTGGACAGGTGGAGTCTTATCTTTTCAAATGGTTTGTGAAGTGCCATTTTCACCTAAAGTTCTCTAGAAATGATTAAGTGGTGGTAACACTTATGAAGTGACACAAAACCTCGAACTTGTGGTGAAAGCAGGGAGGATAGACAAGCCACTTGCTTTCGTTGCACTTGTGGAGATGCATGTGGGAAGGATTTAAAGCAGCACTTTAAATAAGATCTCCTTTTTTCCTCTTCTGATTGTCTTTTTGTCTCCCTTCTCTATTTAACACCATAGGGAGAATCTGATCAGACCTTCTCAGTTCTAGTTAAAAACTAATGCCTGCCTGGGTTACATTTCTGTCTTCTTATATGTCTGCTTTGAATTGCATTAAATTTTGCCTCTCATTAACTTTGATGGCAGCAAAACCAGGTTAAAACAAAACCAAATTTATAAACCCCAACTTTTCCAGCATTAAGACATGGATGTTTTTTTACATGAAAGACTTCCTTGAATGATCCTTATTCTGCAGTTGCAGGAAGCATTACTGCTGCCCTGCTGCACTTTTGATATGAAAAGAAAATTAATGGTGATGTCTATATCAGTCACTGGTTTGCTGGGAAGGATAAAAAGTCAAAATATAGACAATGTTCTCTCACTTTGTCCTGGGATGTTGCCCTATTCATTTCTCTGTGTGGTCTGTATTGTTGGATCTAATCACTTCCTTTTAACCCCACTCTGCTCTGATATCTCGGCGATTAACACTTAAGCTTTGCTGGCTGCTGCTAGTTTCTGCTTTGTTTTGTTTGTCCATCTGAGATAGAGGGAGGAGAAAAAGAGGGGAGGTAGCCTTGAGCCCTTCTGGTCAGTTTTCTTTGTCAGAGAGAGAGTTTGGATTTCTGTATTATTTCTAACTTGTATATAATTATAAATACTTGTAATTACTTATATATATATATATTTATACTTGTAAATTTTGCAGTGCTGTAGATATAGCTTCATCTTACTTCCAAGCCATCTGAGCTGGTCTGATAAATTTCAAGTACTGTGTTGGGTGGGAGAATTCCTAATCCACCATGCTGTGCTTGAAGTTGAGATGGTGACATAAGAATCTTCTCCTGTTCCAGTTGCTGCTTTCAGTTTCCAGGTTTGGGGTGTTGGNAAAGAGGGGAGGTAGCCTTGAGCCCTTCTGGTCAGTTTTCTTTGTCAGAGAGAGAGTTTGGATTTCTGTATTATTTCTAACTTGTATATAATTATAAATACTTGTAATTACTTATATATATATATATTTATACTTGTAAATTTTGCAGTGCTGTAGATATAGCTTCATCTTACTTCCAAGCCATCTGAGCTGGTCTGATAAATTTCAAGTACTGTGTTGGGTGGGAGAATTCCTAATCCACCATGCTGTGCTTGAAGTTGAGATGGTGACATAAGAATCTTCTCCTGTTCCAGTTGCTGCTTTCAGTTTCCAGGTTTGGGGTGTTGGTCTTTTCTGCCGGTTGGGCTGTGAGTCAGGGTGTGGAGGTTTGCTAGCTTCTGCTGCATTAGACTTCTTATCTCAACCCAGAGTTTGCTAGCTTCTGCTCATTACATTTCTTATCTCAACCCAGAGTTTCTTGTATGACTTTCCCTCCCACCTGTGTGTGGGGAGGAGGACTTGTGTTAACCCAGGACAGGTGTGATACAGGCATAACTGATACTGAGGGGAAAATACTGGGTAGCTAAATATACAAATGTATTGGCTGTGGGAAAAAGATCTATGGAAGGAGGTTTCAACAGGCCAAAGTAGGTGATGAAGCTGGTGAGAGGCCTGGAACACAGCCCTATAAGGAGAGGCTGAAGGAGCTGGGGTTGTTTAGCCTGGAGAAGAGGAGGCTCAAAGGTGACCTCATTGCTGTCTACAACTATCTGAAGGGAGGTTGTCATTGCTGTCTACAACTATCTGAAGGGAGGTTGTAGGCAGGTGGGTTGTTCTCTTCTCCCAGGCAATCAGTAACAGAACAAGGGGACACAGTCTCAGGTTGTGCCAGGGGAGGTCTAGGCTGGATGTTAGGAGGAAGTTCTTCAGAGAGAGAGTGAATTGCCACTGGAATGGGCTGCCCAGGGAGGTGATGGAGTTGCCGTCCCTGCAGGTGTTCAAGAAAAGCCAGGATGAGGCACTTAGTGCCATGGTCTAGTTGATTGGACAGGGCTGGGTGCTAGGTTGGACTGGATGATCTTGAGGTCTCTTCCAATCTGGTTGATTCTGTGATTCTATAGTAACTATGAATCCATGATGGTGAAAGGTCAGTGCTTTGAAGAGTGACATCAGTGGGCTTGGCACCTGCTTGTGTGCACTTGGCAGTGCTTGAGAGGGCAACGCTTTCCTTTCCTTAGGCACACTTTATACTCACTCTGGATGGCAGTGTGCACTTGCAGCCCAGAAGGCTGACCATATCCTGAGCTGCATCAAAAGAAGCGTGAGCAGTAGGATCAGGGAGGTCATTCTCCTGCTGTACTTTGCTTTCATGAGACTCAACCTAGAAAACTGTGTCCAGTTCTGGTGCCTCCAGCATAAGAAGGACGTCAAATTACTGGAGTGAGTCCAGAGGAGGGCCACAAGGATAGTCAGATGACTGGAGCACCTGCCCTGTGAGGACAGGTTGGGAGAGCTCTGGCTCTTCAGCCTGGAGAAGGGAAGGCTCTGTGAAGACCGCATAGTGACATTCCTGTGCCTGAAAGGGTCCTGCCTGCAAGAAAGCTGGGGTGACACTTTTTGCAATGTGACAGAACAAGAGGGTATGTGTTGAAGCTTGAGGAGGCTAGAATTAAACATAATCTTAGAAAGAAATTCTTCAAAGTAAGCGTGGTGAGACCCTCAAACAGGTGTTCCAAGGAGGTGGTGGATATCCCCCCCACGAGGCATTCAAGGCCATGCTGGATGAGGCCTTAAACAGCCTGGTCTAGTGGAAGGTGTCCTGTCCCATGGCAGGGAGTTTGAACTAGATAATCTTTAAGGTCCTTTCCAACCAAAGCCATTCTGTGAATCTATGAATTTCCTTTTAAACGGTATGCACTATTGGCCATGTGTAGAATGTGGCCTTTGCTCTGCTGACACTGGTATTTATGTGACATTTGTGCTTCATGACATTTAAATGAGAGAGAGCTGGCTCGCCATGCTAACATGTGGCCTCTATTTTACCTGCCCTCTAGAGTTGGGAGCCATGTTTGGAGCAAACTTGCTCATTATTCTGGTTAGGGAGTGCTAGAAACGCTACAACAGAGGCAGAGATAATATTACAAAGTTGGTTCCAGTACAGAACTAGACAGCTCATGCTAAGCTGACAGCCCATGTGAGCACCTGGCTTCCACTCCAAGAAGTGCTGCCTTCCCTTTTTAACTTCTGCAAGGAGTTAAAGATGCAGATGTTTGATGCCAGCAATAATCACGACCTGCTTTCAACAGAGGACATTTGAAACCAGAAGCTAGATATTTGCTATTAAGGTATATACTTAACTATATGTCTACTGTGCTACTTCCCCGAGAGTTTAATGCTTGTCCTGAAATTCGAAGTTAGGCACAACAGCAGGGGAGGCAGCCTCGTTAAGAGTCAGAGGCACCAGGAAACAGAAACGTCTGCCCATTTCCTGACTCATTTGGGTCAGAAAGCACTTACCAAGAGTTAAAAAAGCTCATTAAGATAAGGCACTACAGGAGAGATGTTGGCTTTAGAGCAAGGAGAACTGCAGCATGGGAAAATGGCCCCTGCAGCCCATGTTTTGTGAGAGATGGTTTCTTTTCTTCTTCCTTTTTTTTTTTTTCCCCCCTGAATTAATAAAGTCAGCCTGAGGGAAGATCCTGCAAAAGATTTTGGCATGATGTTAGTCCTTCCTGGGTTGGGGAATCGAGCCAATAGCCTTACAGGCAGCTGACTCCTTAATCACATATTTAGTATCCGGGAGAAAAATATTCTGAGGTGGCTAAGTGACCTCTAAAACTGAAATCTGTTTTAAATGCTACTCAGAGATTTAGGAGCCAATGCACCCTACAAAGCTCATGATCTTGGTCCTTCTAAGGACTCATTTTTAAAGGTGCTTTTGTCCATAAACTTTTCTTTTTTTTTTTTTTTTAAGTAAATTTGTTCCTGTGCCATTTTATAACTCAAGGTTTTGCTTCTGCACAACATTGTCATGTTTGAAAATACTAACCTTGATTTTCTATGCCCAAAGTTCCAGCTGGGCTCAGTTGGTTTCACAGGTATTCAAATCCTTTAGCCACCTTTCAAAGTATATAGCTATGGATTTAAGTAGTTGAATGTAAACTTCTTCCTCCAAGCTTGTCAAAGGATGAGCATAATGAATGAGAACAAATTATTTCTCTGTTCAGTGAAAATCCTTGAAGCACAAATCCAGACTGGATTGCAGAAAATACTGTGTTCTCTTCTTCAGCTTACTCTGCCATTAATGATAAATTCTATCTCAGACTGACAGGGACTGCACACCTCTGAAAAGTTTCTAAGAGGCTTCAGGAACTTGGGTTATGTGATGAAAGCAAGGAAAAGTTTGGAACCAAACTGAGAGTATAAATACATGTAACCATATGCTGTAGTTCTCAACCTTATCCTCCTACTACCTGTTAACTTTTCTTTTTCCTTTACAAACCATCTTCACACAAAAGAATGAGCGATTCCTGAATGCTGATAATCAACTTATGCCAGAGGGAAGTTTGGTCTTACAAGAAAAAGTTGGCCTAGGAACATTGTTCTTGCTCTAATTCTAGGGAACAAGTGGTGCTTAGAGGCTGTGATGTGGTGGCAGCAGCTAACTGTCTGAAAAATTGCAGAAGGCAACAGCTTTCACATATTTGGGGCTGGACTTTTTTCAGCGGTGCCCAGGAACTGGACAAAGGCAGGGAGGCACAGACTAGAAAACAGAAGTTCCGTCTGAACAGGACAGACAACTTTTCTTTGTGGGTTACGGAGCATTGGATCAGGCTGCCCAGAGAGGTTGAACAGTCTTCTCTGGAGAGATCGAAACCCACTTGGACCTTGCAGGCACTTGGGCAGTCTGCTCTGGGTGACCCTGCTTTAGCAGGGGGGTTGGGCTAAGTGACCTCCAGAGGTGCATTCCAACCCCCACCATTCTGTCTCTCTGATATGTGGATAGGACTTAAAATGGGGATGCAAATGTACCTATCTATGCCATTTCAAAACCCATAAAGGGAGCAGTGTGCAAAAGCCAGTGAATATATGGAAAATGTAGAAGGCAAGTCTTTGTAGGCTCTTTAGATCTGGAGTTCAGCAGTTTAAGCTTTGACCTAAAGAAGAACTAGAAATAGAAACCTTATTGCCTTTTTTTTTTTTGCCTAATTTGATTTTTTCCCCTAATTACCAGAAAGTGCTGGCAATTAAATAACTTTTTTATTAATAAAAACACTGGGAAATGTGGAAAATTATGTGAAATCTCCAGGAAGAGACCTTGTTGGAGAGTTTCTTTTCAGCAAATGTAATGAAATAATCTGCTAAAGGAATTCTCTGATGAGATGAAAGGGAACTGAAATGACAAAGCAATGCAGTGACACCACAGAAATTTGGAGCTATGTTCTTTAAAAGGGGAATTTCTCTGAACTTCTTTTGTGACTTCAAAGCCAGAGGTCCATTTAATCACAGGAGCAGAAAATCTAATGCACTGGTAGCTCTCTGGTTCTTCAAATTCTTTATTCTGCATTTAGGTTTGAAATAGTTTGAAACAGAAAAGCATATGGCAAGAATCATGCCTTCGAATGACCAGCTTCCATGAGACAATCAGACAAGCTCTGTAGCTCCAAACTGTGTGTGGCAGAGGAGAGGGGAGAAGGAAGAAGACAGGCAGCTACTGATTCAGAGTACAAAATTCCAACACAATTAAGGAAAAGCAGGAGTGGTGGCAGAGAAGAAAGCTAACTGTGCTGGGTGCAATGGGATGGGGCAATATCAGGTTATCATATTGTAAGGAAGCCAGGAGCAGTCAGTGTCAGCGGAACTAAATGGAGCTTGCTCCTTGGCTGAAAACTTAAATATCAACAGCCTTTAATTATGCATAAAAAGATATACAAAGCTAGCAGCCTTGAAGTGCTATTATTAATTGCACCAAATGTTAGTGAAAGATTGAATTGTTCTTAGCTACAGTTCTCAGGGCTTTCTTGATTAAGGAAAATCAGGAGAATTTGATGTATCTTGTTTCACATAGCTTTCTCAGTTTGCCTAATCCAAGCAACAGGGATATATTTTACATGTCAGATCTGCAGGAAATACATCTCTCTGCTAGTTCCTTAGCAACCTTCTGGGATATGCCTGCATCTACTCCCAGAAACCCTGCCTATTGGAAATTATCTCCAGTGAGTTTCCAGGGAGGGATCAGTGGTTTTGCCACACTAATAACATAGTTCATGTGCAGTTAGAGTCAATAAAATTATTTACTCACAGGATCATTGCTGTGTTTTTGTTGGTTCTGACATGTGTCACTAAGAAAATATGTAAATGCATTTCAATGAGAGCCCTCCATGTGAATAAAGAGGGCTGTAAGCTGTAGTAAATATATATATGTATATATTTAATAACTGAAAACAAATAATGCTCATCCAGAAATGCAATTGGACTCATCATAGCCATGGTCCTCTTTCCTCTCTACTTTTTAGCCAGAGGTAGTAGCTAAAATTAGCACAAACTTCTGAAAGGGAAGATTTTAAGAGGACAGTATATCTTTATAGTGTGTGAGAAACCTTCACGTCAGTTATCCTTACAGCATGTGTGCCTTAGGTTTATCAGTGACATATAACTTAAGAGTCATCTGAACCTGATCACACCATCCTGTACTTTGCTAAGTTCCATATGGTAACACACAGCAGCCAAGGGATGGCTTGGGTAAGTAATTTCTACTCCTGCAAGTAGTAGAAACGAGCTGAGGTAGGGGGCAGAGTTTCCAGGTTTCAAATTGGGCTCAAAATTTTCACTGCAACCAAGAGTATGTGAGTTTGATACTGTGTAAATGAATCCTGCTGCTGTTCAGCTGCTCCTGTTAAAGATGATGGAGTTAAGCCTATTTATGGCAATGTCATCTATTACTGTTATTAAACAGCTGGAAAAATCCAGTCTTTTAAAGTCACTGAAGGCTTTATTGTTGCCGTCACAGAGTCAAATTCACACCAGATATGTTTTGTTTATTAAGGATGAGAAGAAAACCATATTTATGTCAGAAATACACATATTTATGTAATAAAAACTTATTTCTGTAAGACACACTTTGTCTTACAAGCAAATATATTTATAGATTCACAGATTCACATTGTACATTGGGTTGGAAGAGACCTTCAAAGGTCATCTTGTCCATTGCCCCTGCAGTCAGGAGGAACACCTCCAATTAGATCAGGCTGTCCAGGGCCAGATCAAATCTGATCTTGAATGTCTCCAGGAATGGGGCTTCAACCACATCCCTGGGCAACCTGTTCCAGTATTTTACCACTCTCATTATAAAGAATTTTTTCCTTATGTCCAACCTAAATCTACCCTGCTTCAGTTTAAAACCATTACCCCCAGTCCTATCACTACAAGCCCTTTCAAACACTCCTTCCTCATCTTTCCTGTAGGTTCCCTTCAGATATTGGAATGTAGCTCTGAGGTCATAGAATCATATAATCTATAATTCTATGATTCTGTGTCAGAGCTGGACACAGTACTTGAGCAGAGCAGTACCACAGCAGAGCAGAGAGGCAGAATCTGAGTACGTCAAGACCTGGACAGACAGAGTAAAAATCAAAGAGGTCTAATATATAAATACCTTGATAAATATAGACTATCTGTAGAGGTTGATATAAGGTATATATTAAGATATATACATTAAATATATATAATATATGGATAGAAACACAGATAGGACTATCCATTTTTGATGTGATGAATGCTCTAGTTGACCTTTCACACTTTTGTGTAATAAAGGTGTAATTGTATCCTCACTTTCCTTATTGCATATTAATAGCATGTTTAATAGCACATAAGTACGATCTGAAAAGGTAAGTAGCTTTCAAATATGATAAAAATTGTCTGCGTCAGTTCCTATACAAAATAAAAGGGATTGAGTGCAAAGTTGCCTACTTTCTGTGTCTAGGATCACAAGAAGTGCCAGAGAGGACAAAATTCTCCTGATGTGGTTTATAAGCAAGAGATGACAGAAGCTTTGAGCAGGAATTCCTTCTATGATGATGTGGCACTGGGTATAAGGCTGAGTCCTCAGGCAACCTAATTATTGCAACTCCTGATAGCTCGCTTCAACCACACCTGTGATCCTATTCTTCACCTTAACAGTTGCTTGATCACCCTCAGTCCAGAAACTTACTTCGGAGGATGAATTGTCTTTAAATAAATAAAGTTACAAGTAACAGATATAGATAGGCTTGGGCAGCAGCTGGCGAATATGAGTGTCCAGCAGAGGCTGTGAAGATGCTGAGGGGACTGAATCGTCTTGTTGATGAGGAAATGCCAAGAGGCATAGGGCTGTTTAGCCTGGAGAAGACTTAGAGGGGATCCTAACAATGCTTAGCAACATCTCAGGGGTTGGGGTCAAGAGGATGGAGACAGACTCTTTTCAGTGGTGCCTAGCAACACAACAGGGGAGAATGGCAGAAGCTCCCTCTGAGGGAAAACTTGTTTCCTGTGAGGCTGCCAGAGCACTGCAACAGCCTGTCCAGAGAGGCTGTGGAGTTTCCTTTCCTGGGCAGATTCCAAACCCACCTGGACTTTGCAATCCTGGGGATGCTACTTTAGCATAGGGATTGGTTTAGGTGATCTCCAGAGATCCCTTCCAGTCTCCACTATTCTGTGATTCTCTGATTTTATAAGGCAACTCTGATATATGGTTTGATGCTGGAGCCACTGCCTCTTGAGACTTGCTTTTCCCTTGCACTGCTGCTGTGGGCTTCTCAGCCAGGTAAGGGTATCTTCATTCCACACTGTGCCAGCTGGCTCCATGCTGACTTCATTGGCATGTCTGCTCTGTGTAATGACACAGTGCAGAAGTGTTGGAATTAAACTGGTCCTGAGCTGTTTGGACCATGATATGAGTTGCAGTGTCACATGGACATACCAGCTTGAGTCCTACCAACAGTATATTGTGATAGTGTTAATCCATGATGAGCTGCCCACAGTTCTCCATCAGCTCTAATGTCACTTCCTTGTGTTTTCTATGATAGATCTGGTCTTTGTGATTTACATGCTTCTGAGTTTCAATGATTTCTGCACAAAAGTCCATTTTAGTTGTGACACAGTAAGACCTTGATGGGACATGCTAAATGCCTCAAACTTTTGAAATAGACCTCGGTACTTGTGCCACAAGTGGCAAATGAGAGTGACTGTAAGTTTTTAGATGACTGAGCATGGCTGATGCCTGGCCTTTGACTCTCTCCAGTCCTGATGTAAAACAAATAAGAGCAACCATAAGAACAACATCTTACCACTATGTGTGGATTTACTTACATTCTGAAATATAATGAGATCAAGATACAGTTCTTTTCCCAAAGCCAGATTTAGGCCAGCTGTTAATCTACTGTCAGTGTCAAAGTACCAAATAAAGCAGACAGTGACTGTGACAATTGTTAGCAAAACACAAGCTCCACCCCAGTGCTCAGAAAACCATAAAAGTCTGCCAGAAGCGTGGTTTACAATCTTACTACTGTCGATTGTTTGAATTAGAGTTTCTCCTGACTGCATTTTCTGCAGTGTTGCATTCAGACCAGAAAAGGATCTCATTATGGAATTACTTTTTCTAGGGAGTCACTGAAACTCATTGTGTCCAAGGATCATATGGTTTCAGGATAGATGCCCTCAGAAGTGGGTTTCAGCTGAGCAGAGACATCCAGCGTGCTTGCTCAGAAATCAGCCACAGACTTGTGCTACTGCTTCAGGGGAATTGATAGAGGATTGATCGACCAGCTTCACCCTGAATAGGGATAATCATTTGCTTCTTAAACTTCCATCCAGTGCTTTGGCAAGTGGAAAATCTGAATTAGTGCCAAATCTGTAATTACTTCACTAACAGCGATGACATGTAGGCCTGTTCTGCATGAGCCTATTTACTTGCTTCTGTTGTTGGCTATGAACAACTCAGATAATAGGAACCTCATCCCTGCATCTGTCTCTCAGCAGGGTGAGCTTCAACCTAGGTTTTGAACAGGTCGTAAAGAGGAAGGGAAAAAATACATCAAAGCAACAAAAAGAAAGTATACATGAACAGGCACTGCAACTGGTTTACTGCAGAAAAAAAGCCCAACCAGTGTGTGTGCTGTTCCAGGGATAATAAAGGGACATATTGCTTGACTGGGCTCTGTATGTGATCGTTGGGGATCGTTGCAAGGTGCAAAAAGCTGTGCCATTGTCTAGTACACTCTCAGTGTGTATGGAATGTGCCACATGGCATAGTAACCACCAGTCCATCAGGTGAACTCTTTCTTCTTCATCTTCCCCTTTCCCTTCCCCTTCCCTTTTCCCTTCCTCTTCCATTTTCCCTTCCTCTTTCCCTTCCCCTTCCCTTTTTCCTTCCCTTTCCCCGTTTTCTCTTTCTCTTTCTCTCTCTCTTTCTCTTTTCTCTAAATTCTTATTATTCTATTCCATTCTATTTATTTTTCACCATTGGAACATTGAATAAATAGCTAAAATAACCGAACTTTAACAATAGATTATTCTTTATTCACATCTCAGAGGGAGATAATAGTGTAGACAACATGCAGTTTTATGTTAAGAAACTTTTGTATATTTCTTTTGTATCCTTATGCTAGAAACATTCATGGAATCAATCATCTCCAGAGAGTGTATCCTCAAATGAGGGCTCTTCATTTTTTTTTTATGTTACTGCAATTAACAGAATTCTGCCTAACCAATACACTGCTTTATTCCCATTTCTTGACAGAGTTGTGTACCTGTTTGTGCCTGTGTGTATACATATACAAACAGGCTGGCCAGGAGTCACCCATTCCTGGAGGGATTTTAAAGAGCTGTAGGTGCAGTGTTGAAGGACATGGTTTAGTGGCGACCTGGCAGTGCTGGGCTAACAGTTGGACGTGATCTGAAATGTTTCTTTGAACCAAAATGACTCTATGATCCTGTTCTATGATCTATACTGGATGAGGCACTTAGTGCCATGGTCTAGTTGACTGGATAGGGCTGGGTGCTAGGTTGGACTGGATGATCTTGGAGGTCGCTTCCAACCTGGTTGATTCTATTCTGTTCTATTCTGTTCTAGTATGTATGGATGTGTCCAAAATGGACAAAAATATTCCCTTTCATGTAGCAAGAGAGTCAGTGGCCTCTAAGTGCCACGTGTAGGTTATTTAGAATTCAATCAACTATTTATTGAGTAGAATACCTATTCTTTAAAGATCAAGAAGGGAATATATGTCCTTCTTTCTGAAACTTTTTTCCCCTCTGTGCAGCAGCAGCTGCCTGCCATGTTATTGTTTTCTGTCGCTAGCAGGCTTTTTGGGTGTGCGCCAATGCTTTCGTGTGGGGAGCAGGATCATTTGCATCTGAATGGTGAATGGCAGGGCTGGGTGTGGGTACAGGCAGCCACACCAGGTGAGGTCCAACAGCCGCTTCCAGCTCACCTCAAGTAATTAATCCAATAAAAAGTTAATTACAATGAAAGGGAAAAGCAAACTTCCATATAACAGATGGCAAATTTTTAGCGTGATGGAAACTAAAAGGGTTTTTTCTTTAAATACCTTTATGGTGTGTCCTAAATCGTACGCAAAACTCTCTCCTCTTGGTATATACTTAAGCAATTGCATATGTTGTTTCTGTGCTTTTTGGTACATATTTCCTCCAGTTTCAGATATTTCACGAGTTTTTAATCATAAACCTTTTCATCAGTGCACAGTTTTCTTGGCAGGTTATGTTTGTGGCTTGATTTCTGGAGGAGCTGCAAGTCCTCTGTGTCCATCAGTCACTGCTCTTCTAAAATCTTTGAATCTGGGAGTCAGGTTGTCAGCCAAATTACAGAGAAGACCAGATGCCTTATGAAAACTGAGGCTGGGGAGCAAAGAAAAACCCTGTCAGGTCCTCTACCCAGAATTAAGCAATTGCAAGTTTATCCCTTTTCCAAAGCATTTGACTGACCCAGCAGCTGGCAAACAGAGAGGTCAGACCTGAGAGCAGAAGCATGTTTACAGAGGTGTAAAACACATCCAGTTTACACAGAGGATGGTCCATATGCATCCCCTGCTTAGCTGATAAGAGTTCAATGAAGATAGGGGAAAAAAAAGAAAAATACTTTGATGGTGGATGTGAAACTCTATTACTCAATAGAATTAGGCATGTTGATGGTAAGGGTCATAAAAGGCAAGGAGCAGAGCTGGGCTTTTAGTGGTCATTGTGTCATGGAGATTGCCTTGACAAACTGCTTTATTCATGTCACTGCCTGTAGAATAATTTCTTTTTTCTTGAAGAGTAGTTTAGCTGTAGTAGAGTAATCTTACAAAGATTGAACTCAAGGTTCCTTGGTATTATGCAAGATGTTTTTAACAATTAGCTGTTTAAACTTCCCATAATGACAAATATAATCTGGATCTCTCCAGATCCAGATGCAGGAATGCAGATCTGGAGAGATCCAGATTAGTGAAAAAAAATACTGATCTCCATGTAAGAAAGCTGAGGTTTACTCAGTTCCTTCTAAACCAGTGCTTCAGTGCTCAGAATCAACTGCTGCAACCAATCCATGATTTAAAGTATGCAGAAATAAGAATACTGTGTGGGCTAAAATTCTTTTCAAATGCTTTCCTAGTAATTCCTAGTGCATTTCCCCATTACTTTCCTTTCACTGACTCCAGCAGGAGGTATCAGTCATTTCAGAAAGCTTGATGGTATCAGGCTGCTCAAAAACATATTGTTGAGCAGAGTCATAGAATCATAGAATCATAGAATCATAGAATCATAGAATCAACCAGGTTGGAAGAGATCTCCAAGGTCATCCAGTCCAACCTATCACCCAGCCCTATCCAGTCAACTAGACCATGGCACTAAGTGCCTCATCCAGCCTTTTTCTTGAACACCTTCAGGGATGGTGTCTCCACCACCACCCTGGGCAGCCCATTCACTCTCTCTGTGAAGAGCTTCCTCTGAACATCCAGCCTATACCTCCCCTGGCACAACTTGAGTCTGTCTCCTTCTATTGCTGGTTTCCTGAGAGAAGATGATGACCATTGCTGCTTTCAGTGATGGCTCTAATCCTCCATCAGTTTAATGCTTACCATTAAGCCAATGCATGCAGAACATTTGATCAATGTTGACTGTTTCCAGCTAGGAGAACTCTGTTCAAAATACTGCAAAATACTGCATCATTTTCAGGACTGGATAGTAGGCTTAGGAAATCATGGTCTTGTTGTGTCAGTAGAGAGACTTGGTGTCTTCTACTGCAAAAGGGTTAACAAAGAGAAGGAAGGGGATGATTTAGTATAAGTAAAATAAGGGCAAGCGCCCTGCACCTAGAGAGGACTAGTCCCTGGCACCAGTAGGGGTTAGGATTTGATCTGCTGCAAAGCAGCCCCAAGGAGCAGGACCTGGGAGTCCTGGTGGACAAGTAAACCGTGAGCCAGCGTGCTTTTGTGGCCAGGCAAGCCAATGGTCTTCTAGGGGGCATTAAGAAGAGTGTGGCTAGAAGGTCTAGGAAGGTTCTTCTCCCCTTCTGCTCTGTCTTGTAGAGGCCACATCTGAATTATTGTGCCCAGTTCTGGGCTTCACAGTTCAAGAGCATCAGGGAACTACCAGAGAGAATCCAGTGGAAGGCAATGAAGACCATGAGGGGACATCTCTCTCTTAAGGAAGGACTGAAAGACCTGTGACTCTTTAGCTTGCAGAAGACCAGGAGGGGATATTCTCAGGGCTCCTCAATATCTAAAGGTCAGGGCCAAGAGGATGCGGCCAGACTCTTTTCAGTATTGCTGAGCAACAAGACAAAGGGCACTGGTCCCATATTGGAACATACGTGGTTCTGATCTGACCACCAGGAAAAACGTCTTTATTTTGAGGATGCTGGAGCACTGGGCCAGGCTGCCGAGAGTGGCTGTAGAGTATCCTTCTCTAGAGAGATTCCAAACCTGCCTGGATGCAATCCTGGCCAACCTGCTCTGGGTGAACGTGCTTTCGCAGGAGGATAAGGCTAGATGATCTCTGGAGGTCCTTTAAATACCCCTACCACTCTCTGATTCTATGATTTATTCTACAACGTAGCAACTTCCACACACACTTCTACCTCATCTGCAGGTAACTGAAAGTTGCTAGTGTAGCTTATGCACTGATAGCAAAGACAGACTTCCACCGTAGAAAATGCACAGCCCAGGTGGATTTAGCACCCTTCTGGAGAGCCTTCTTGTCCCTGCCTCACTGTGGCTCTAGGCATCTCTGACAGCATGGGCATCCTGCACCAGCTATCAGATGAGATGTTCTGTTGTCTAAGAGATAACAAACGTAGAGACATGTTACAGCAAAACCACATGTTGTGGCTTCACTGCATGCTAAATGATTTTGACATGAATGTTTTACTGCTAGATACAACGAGAAAACTGGTGACATTCAGCATCTGCTCTCTCCAGTGCACATCTTCTGTTCTCCATGGCCATCAAGGAAACCTCACACAGTGAGATTTTATGTGCTCCATAGCAGTCCTTCTCTTTCCTACTATCCTGCACTAAATTTAGCGAACATTGTTTGGGTTTTCTGCTGGAGCAAATAAATCTGTCAATATTTTACCTTGAGCTTGTTTTATATGCTGCAGTTAACATTTCTTAAGCCTCTGGGTTTTATAGTATACATGGAAGCTGACTTCATGATAGGTGGGGCTATAAGGGTCCTTTTTATTTAGGCTACTCAGTGCAAGTGCAAGGGGATGGGTCAATTCCAAGCCTTTATCAAGGTTGCATAATGAAGGAGACAGTTGTCTGAAGGACCCTTGGTGGGTTGTTTGATAGATCTGAAAGATCTAGGTGCACAGGGGAGGACTACAGGTGCAACAGATTACTTTCACAGTAAAGGCACTTTAACGTCACCTGGATCAGTATGAATTCTTCTCTGCTCTTACCATCCAGAAGGTCAGAAGAAATATGCTATGCTTAGAGATGTAAATGTACTTTGTACTTGAAAAGACCTGTAAAAAACCAGTGGCATCTTAGATGGGGCACACAGAATGAGGTTACATTTTAGATCTCAATCTGGCTGTGTCCCACTCTCTCATCTGTGAAACAGAGGTATCGTGAGGAATAAAAGGCTGATATCCATAAGACACTGGGCTACAATAATGACAAAGGCACAGGAAAGACTGTGAAAAAGAGAGGGCATACAGTCTCTGTCCTCAGTGAAAATGTTCAAAACCTAACTGGGCCATAGTCCTGGCCAACCTCCTCTAACTGACCCTGCACTGAGCAGGAGGTTAGACTAGATGAGCTATCCATCTATCACCTGATTCTGTGATTCTGTAACATGCTTTCGTTCTTTGTAACCATCCTTTCCTTTTTTTTTGGTCTTCCCCCCTCCTAATCTCTATCTTCCATCTTGATAATGTGTTGCATTGCTCTCAATTTACTGCAGGTTCCTGTGGCTTTTTTACACAGGCTTTGTATGTGGCTCCATTTAAAGCCTGGCCCCCTTGAAAGACTCACATAGCGCCCATTGCTAAAAACTGAGGGACAAATCCATAGATTTCTGATTGATTCGAGTCTCAGAGTGCGTGCTCTAAGCTTGAAAAAAATTATTTCAAGTGCTAGATAGGTGGCAACTGTGGAGCTGGGGACCACACACTGAGTAATCAAGAGAAAGAGTATTGCAAAGTCGCTCATTAAACGCACACCATCCAGTCTGCTCCGGATAAGGTGAAATTCACTTGATGATAATAGTCTTTAATTACTCACATGCTGATGTAACGTGTAAAAATGGTGGGGCTGAATTAGATCTGCAGAGAAAATCTGAACTTCCTAATTTCTGAATGCTTGATTTCCCAACCCAGGTCATGCTATTCTGGCACAGGAAGAGAGGAAGGGTAGGAAGGCTGCTTGTAATAAAATGTAGATTCTTGTAATCATATATATGGTTTCTAGTCTCTATTTGTTCCCTTTGCAATACTTGTAAGATTATAAGTGGATGAAACAAGGAGAAAATAGCCTCTTGGTCATCTAAAATAGCGTAAAAGGGAATGAAATTATACCCAGATCTTACATTTTTAATATGATAAGAACACATTTGAGAGATACCCTCAGGATCCCTTGAACAGTATCATTAGACATTTGATGTGAGCCATTATATTTATTTTACTGTGAATAATTATTTGGGTTACAGAGCTACCTTGAGGCACTGACTGAAAGCCGGTCTCTATTCAGCAGGGCACCATGTAGGTACACAACAGAGGACAAGCCTTCCTTGAAAGGACCTTTGAACTAAGTAATACATATTCTGAGTTAGTAGAAAGGCAGTTGCTCAAATGGCTGTCACAGCCCTGTGCTGCGCAGCCAACAAGGTGACAAATTCAGTGCATACACCTACCCTGCCCAGCACAGAGATGTGCAGTCCTCTTGCACTAATTTGAACTCCAGAACAACCATGCTGCTAAGGTCCATAGCCAGAGTTAGTATCATCAGCTTCCTAAATTCAGCTCAGGTGTGTAGGCAAAACTGAGCAGAAGTCAGCAGGAGGCAACAGGAATGTTAAAGAGAAAGCAGCAGAGCTAAGATGGACATTCCTTGTGAACCAGGCTTGTTGCTTCTACAACAGCGTATAGGATATGGGATAGCTTAGGAAGAGTGAAGAAATTGAGCTGCTACTGGAGTGGTGCTCCTGTGGTAGTGTTAGTGGCCATCTTCAGCCCCCAAAGCCAACTGTATGCCAGACTGCATCCAAAGCAGTGGGGCCTCTCTGCTCCACTCTGGTGAGCTGCCACCTGCAATGCTGCGTCCAGTTCTTGAGTCCTCAGCACAGGAAAGACATGGCCATGATGGAACATGTCCAGAGTAGGCCACAAAAATGATCAAGTGAGCCGGAACACCTCTGCTGTGAAGAAGGACTGAGAGAGTTGGAGTTGTTAAGCCTGGAAAAGAGAAGGCTTTGTGGAGACCTTATTAAGGCTGTTCAGTACTTAAAGGGACTTGTAAGAAAGGTGAGGATAGTCTTTTTAGCAGGGTCTGTTGAGACAAGACAAGGAGTGATGGTTTTAAACCTTTTTTTTTTTTTAAAAAAAAAGGGATATTGAGACCAGGTAAAAGGAAGAATTTTTTAATGTTTAGGGTGGTGAAACACTGGCCCAGTTTGCACAGAGAGGTGACAGATGCCCTGTCCCTGGAAACATTTCTGGTCAGGTTGTTTGGGGCTCTGAGTAACCTGATTTAGTTGAAGATGTCCCTGCTGACTGCAGAGGATTTGGATTAGATGACTTTTAAAGGTCTTTTTCTGGCTCTTCTATGATTCTGTAGTGATCTTGGAGTCCTGACAGTTCTGTGCATCTTGGCTCTGCCCTCAGTGGTGAGAGCAGCAGGAGAAGTCTGAGTTTCCAGAGTCCAGGAAAACAGTCTTGAATGTGCAGCTACTGTCCTGGCTGCAGCAGATTAGCTGCTTGATTTGCTGTTGCAGCAGGGCCAGGAAAAGCAGTCCAAATAGAGAGTTAGGTTTTGATACTTGAGCTGGGTTCCTCTGCTCTTGCTTTCAGTGGAATGCCTCAGAGCAGCTTAACAAGCCACAGCTGAGAAACCAGGTGTACCTCATCATCCTCAGCACAATTCCTTTCACCTGTGTAGCCTGAAGACCTGCTCAGTAAAACCTGTATTGTGACCTTCCTCATTCAGAAGGGACAGTCCTGTGTGAAGGGTTTCTTTCCTGCAGCATGGATTTTGGAAGCTGAAGCTGTCTCCCATGGCCTGATCTAAGGTATGTAGTCCTTCATTTTCCTTTTATTAAGTTGCTTCACCCAGTAATCTTATCAGTGTTCCTAAAACTTTTAACTGTAATATATTTGTTTCTGCTTAAATGCCTTTTTTTTTTCCCAAAATGTTTTCTTTCTGCTCTTTGAAATTGTATTTAACAGTCTCCAAGCTAAATTTATGCATGCAGATTTAAAGAAGGAGCCTCAGCTATAATGCATTTTTAACCATGTGAAATATATTAGTAATGGTACTTACAGAAAGAAAAGAGAAATGACTTTGGCTTGCATTAGTTCCATCTTTGCAGTGTGCAGATAAGTACCATACCTTTGACAGTGTAACTGCATTAGGTTTGCCTCAAAGCTAGCAGTCAGCAAGGCTGGTGCACAGCAGTCCTAACAGGTGTCCTTGCATAAGAAGTGCTTTTGTAGCAGGAGCTCCACAGGCTTTTCAGGATGTTGTCTCACATGCCTCATAATAGTCCATGTGAATGTAGGAGAGACAGAGCACAGTGGACATCCCATTGACTGTCAAGCTCCAGACGCTGAGTCCTGCCATCAGTAGCATAAGTCACAAGTGGAGAGGAGCATATTAAAACAAAGACTTGGCTTTGCCCTGTCCTCCAGCTCAGAGTTGTTTGAAGAAAACAGAATGTGCTCCTATGTTCTCCTGCCCCTCAGTGTGTGTTTTCTGTGTTAGGATGAAAGCTGCTAAAGGCGTCCTTTTCTCTTTGATATCAAGAAACAGGACTAGAGGCAATGGTTTCAATCTGTGCCAGGGGAGCTTTAGGGATGGATGTTAGGAAATATTTTTTCACTGAAAGGGTTATCAAACATTGGAGTGGTCTTCCCAGGGCAGTGGTGGAGTCACCATCCCTGGAGGTGTCTGAGCAGTCTGTGGACCTAGTGCTTAGAGACATGGTTTAGTGTTGACCTTTCAGTGCTGGGTCTAAGGGTTGGACTGGGTTATCAAACACTGGAGTGGTCTGCCTAGGGCAGTGGTTGAGTCGCCATCCCTGGAGATGCCTAAGCAGTCTGTGGATCTGGTGCTTAGGGATGTGGTTTAGTGTTGACCTTTCAGTGCTGGACTAAGGGCTGGGCTTCCAACTGGATGTATTTTGTGTGATTATGTATGTCTGAAATACATCTAAAGGCGACTTAAGAAATCTTTGTTTCCTCAAGAGTTTTTAGAATGTCATAACAGTAATGATGAGAGAGGCTGTGGTAACTTCAAACAGAAGACTGTTCTTAAATGTAGACCACCCATCAATCAGGTGCAGGGCTGGAAGTCTTCTCCACTTTACTAAAAATAAGCACACTGTTGTTTTTAGGTTCTTCTGCTGGACTCTAATAATTTGATAGCACAGACAGAAAAATGAAGCATTGTGCAGGTGAAACAGATGATGCTCTGCAGGGCATTCATGTGCTGGCAGCCAGGATGCTAAGATGCTTGGTTACCAGGCTGGTTGCCTGCCTGTGGAGGACCCAGCCAAGCAGAAGCCCTTCCCAGCTGCTGTGAGGAGCACACACAGCCCTGTATATCACCGGCATGTGCTGCGCTCAGCTGAGTCTCACAGTTCGGAAGTCTGGAGTGACAGCAGAGTTTTGGGGGATTGTGAGTGAGGAGGGAGGCCTGGAGGCCATTGCCTGCTTTGCTGGGGACCTTGGGCACATTGCTTTAAAGAATTGCAGAAAGATAGGAATTGGAAGGGATCTCTGGAGATCAGCTAGTCCAACCCCGCAGCTAAAGCAGCTTCACCTAGACCTGACTGAAGTCTGAACTCTCTGCTCACACAGTCTGTAAAGTCTCTGGGTGCTTTCCTTTATCCTAACTGTCTCCAGATGCTGACAGATCATGCTGTGCTCATTACTAGAAATGCCTCAGCCTCCCTGGCAAGTCCATAGCTAATATCACCAGGAAGTCAAGAATTATGCTTTCTGCTATTGAAGTCCCTCAAGGAGCCAGCCTGGTAGCTGTCTGTCAGGTACAGGATGTTATCCTGTGAGCAGGATCAGCAGCTGAGAACTGTTCTTCCCCAGCCAGTGCCCTAGGATGTTGTCTTTGGCCAAAGGGTCTTCAAGCACGTTTCTGTAGAGCACTGTGTGCTTGGCAGGACGTGAGTCCCCCTTGATCTCCTGAGCCTGCCAGCATTGCCATCAGGCTTCTGGTTTGAGTTCCCATGAGCGTTCACATCCCCTTGGGTTACAGGAAGAGATGAAGCAAAGCCTCCTGCATCCTGGATGAGTGGTTTGGTGATAAACATGTGCATAAAGTCACTGTGATGACAACTGTGTGTTATAAAAAGGAAGCTTGAACCCTACTCTGCTTCTAAGCGAGATATGAGCCATGAGTGCTTAGCAGAAAGAGCCATGTGACTGGGGACAGGAGACAGAGGAGAGGGGACAGTTCCATGGACTGCCAAAGTGTGTATTTGATTTTGGGCCACTCACTACAAGAAGGACATTAGGTGCTGGGGTGTGTCCAAAGACAGGCAATGAAGCTGGTGAAGAGTCTAGAGTACAAGTTTTGTAAGGAGTGGCTGAGGAAATTGGGTTGTTTAGCCTGAAGAAAAGGAGGCTCAGGGGAGACCTTCTTGCTCTCTACAACTACTTGAAAGGAAGTTGTAGTGAGATGGGGATGAGTGTCTCTTCTTCCAAGTGACAAGTGACAGGACAAGAGAAAATGGTGTCAAGATGCATCAAAGGAGGTTTAGATTGAACATTAGGAAAAGTTTCTTCTCCTAAAGGGTTGTCAAGCCTTGGAACAGGCTACTCAGGGAAATGGTGGAGTCCACATTCATGTAGGAGTTTAAAAGAGGTATAGATGTGGTGCTGAGGGATGTGGCTAAGTGATGACCTGGCAGTGCTGGTTTAATGGTTGGACTTGATCTTTAAAGTCTCTTCCAACTCAAATGATTCTATAATTTCAAGGAGGAGGAGTGATCCAATTCCCACCGCTGTTCCCAGCACTTCTTGCTGGGTTGAGTATCTTGAGTTCAGATGTCTCTCCTTCTGCATGCTTTGTTTTCAGTGCCATTCTAGGGAACCTGAAAGGGAAAAGGTGACAGGACAAGTTATGCTGTCTAATTGCTAGCATCTCACTTAGCTCTGAATTGCACCTCGGTGAGATACCTTTTGGATATCTGAACAAGGAAACTCTCCTGTGTACTGCCAAGCACCAGTCAGGCAGCCTGGGGGACTCAAAAGAACTGGAGTTGTCCCTAAGGCCAGGCTTTCACACGTGAACTGCTGCTGGACCATACCTTTGGGCATCTTTGGTGTTTTTTTTAGATCTAATGTTCATTTAACAGTTTTCACTTCAGTTTATACAATGTGAGTAACTCAGTGTGTCCCTGCCCCAGGGGAGTCTCAGAGACAGTAAGTACAATTAAGGTCTTGAGGCACATGGGTCCTGTGGAAAAAGGAGACAGCTCAGAGATTCCACAGGCAACCACACATTTCTGGCCCTTTTCTCTGAGAAAATACTACTTCCACTTAACATCAGATGATACAGTTTGCCAAGCAGAGAGCTTCCCCTTGAGAAAATGTAAAGCTATAAGAATATATGTTCAAAAAATATAAGGTCCAGATTGAGGCAAATCTCTTGCCAGTGACGGACAGCAGCAACTTTGTCTGCCTGAGTGGAGCGAGTTGGGATGCAGAACTGACTTTGAAAGATTTCTTTTCTGGGAGAGCATTTTTAAAATCCACTGAGTCCAATCTGTCACTCTGTGCAAGAGAAGAAGCTGGATTGCAGCACATTTTATCAATAAAAGATCATATGTAGTCAGCAGTATGACTCCTTTTTTTTAGTATTTTATTGCTTTACATCATCTCTGGGGAAAGTATTTACCTCAAGAACTATTTTGCCAGATGATGAGTAGTACTTGTACTTATTTTGGTTGTGTCCAAGCCATAACTTTGCCTCATTTGCATCTACTGACTAAATGGTTTAATTAATTTTGCATTGTGCTTACTGACTAGTTTTAATTAGCAGTTAAATCAGTTCAGTTAACGAAAAAATGTAGGTGTTCTCATGAATGCAAATCATGATGGGTTCTCAGGGCTTGATTTGAAAAACAGTTCCACACCATTTGTGCTGAATTTCTTCAGGCTTTATTCAAGAACTGTGTACTTCTCCCTCAGCAACAAAACACAGGGCTTTGTGATTCATTAACTGGCCCAGGATTTCTTTTGCCTTCCTTGCTGATGTAAGGAATGAGAAAGGGAGACAGACCAAGTGGGGCTTCAAGATTTCACTTCTAGGGCATGTGTTAAATCCTCATGCAAGAAGGACAAGATAAGTCTTTTGGATTAGTGTGTGCAACTGTGTCTTCCTCCAGGCATTATACACTTTGCACTACTATTAGCCAGTTTGTTTTTTTTCTGTTGGCTGGGCATTTGTTTACATCTGACCAGGGTGGAAGTCATGGGTTTTATGAGAAGTAAGGTCTGATTGTGAGCCAGCAGTGTGCCCAGGTGGCACGGACGGCTAATGGCATCTTAGCCTGTATCAGGAATAGTGTGGCCAGCAGGACTAGGGATGTGATTTTGCCCCTACACTCAGCAATGGTGAGGCCTCACCTTGAGCACTGTGTGCAGCTCTGGGCTCCTCACTTCAAGAAGGGTATTGAGGTTCTGGAACAGGTCCAGAGGAGAGAGATGGGACTGGTGAGGGGGCTGGAGGGAAAGTTGCATGAGGAGAGGCTGAGGGAGCTGAGGTTGTTCAGCCTAGAGAAGGGCAGACTTAGAGGAGACCTTATCACTCTCTACAACTACCTGAAGGGAAGCTGTAGTCAGGTGGGGGTCAGACTCTTCTCCCAGGCAACTTGTGACAGGACAAGAGAGCATAGCCTGAAGCTGTGCTAAGGGAGGTTTAGGCTGGGTGTTAGGAAGCACTTTCTTGCAGAAAGGGTGATTAGGCACTGGAATGGACTGCCCAGAGAGGTGGTGGATTCACCATCCCTGGAGGCCTTTAAGAAAGGATGTAGCAATTGTTGCAGTGCTTTAGCTGGTGTCATGGTGTTCGGTTATAGGCTGGACTTGATGATCTTGGAGGTCTTTTCCAGCCTCAGTGATTCTGTGGTTCATTCCATTGTCAGACAGATGCTGGTAATACATGCATAATGCTGTCAATGCGATGCACACTCTGATCTCTGCTGTCATTGGTCTTGTGTACATTGAATGGAATTTATTATGGAGAAGCTGTTCTGGTGATGTTGGGACAGGTGCCAATGGCTGCTCTGTCAGCTTTTTCAAACTGGACTGAAAGCTGCAGATCAAGAGCAGTATGACCCTACCTGTACACAAAATTCACATGCAAACTGAAAGAAAATTGTTCATTGGTATAAAAGCTGTCATCTGCTTGCGCTTAAACATCTATGTTTGCCCAGTCTTCTGTGTGTCATTATGCTGAGCTCTTACCCACAGGGAGTAATAAAGTCTCTTTGCTGCATCCAGTCATTCTCTTTCAATTGTAGCTTGCCTTTATAAATTTGTCCTTAGTCTATAGTTGAGTTACCTTACTCAGCTTTCTCAATAACCTTACCCAAAAGGGAAGATCAGAGACAAGAAGATAATTGGTGAGATCATCAAGAAGTTACTTCATAAGCCCAGGCCTTTCGTTTGAAGGAAGCTGGCAACCTGCCCTCCTAGAAGAAGGTGTTATTCCACTAGTAATGCAGATCAAAGTCATCAGGGGTAATTATTTAAAGAGTGAAGTAGGTAATCAGTTTTGGAAACAAAAAAGAAAACAAAAAACCTCCAACCTCTCAGTTGGAGCCTGAAGAAAAATTAGCTGGAATGTGTGCTGTCTGTAGTTTGGTTCTGAAATTAAATTCATTTTCTAAAGGTAATTTCATAAGCTATTCATCAGCTGCCTTGTTGAGGTACCCTGTGCCAAGCTCATGTGACACAACTGTCTTCCCAAGCCTTGGAAGGGGAATAACTCTTGCATGTTGTTCCCTGCATTTTATCTATCCTACAGAAATGGAGCCCACTCCCATCCCCATTCATGGGCACTCTGCCTGCAAATCCCAAAAGAACAAGATGAAACTTCTGTTGTTAATGATTCCAGTCTCCAGTCCCACCCATAGGACACTGTTTTGTGCTACTTAGGTGTACTCAAGCCATGCAGAGAAAATGAGGTCATTTGAAGGAAATCTGTTTCTCTGCAACTTTGAGAAAACACGTCTTGCTCATCCCAAACCCAGCAATGTAGCTGTCTTTGGAATGGAGGTGTTTGATCTTAAAGGCTTCTTAGAAAGAAAATGGTTAGTGAACCTGCTTTAGCCAGATGGGTTGAACTAGACCTCCCAAGATCCCTTCCAACCAAGACCATTCTGTGATTTTACAGCTCTATGGGTACTCAAATAGCCAGTGGGCTCTTCTGCTATGTCCTCCCCGTGCTGCTTGTTCCTGTTCCTTGAGTGACATCCTGTTACATGTTCTCCTACATCAGGCACTTCCATTAATCAGCAGATGCCATAAGGCAGGAATGCCACAGCCCACCTCACACTGGTCTTGAAACGTCAGGAGCATCAAGTGATTGAAAATGTAAATTCATCTTTCAGCCAAAATTAAAGTAACTACTCAGAAGTTCCTCATTCTGGATTTTTGGTTTCAGTGGTCAGAGTGCTCACAGCAAGAGTGGTCAGGCATTGGAACAGGCTGCCCAGGGAAGTGGTCGAATCACCAGCCCTGGATGTGTTTAAAAGTCCTTTGGATGTGGTGCTCAGGGATATGGTTTAGGGTGAACTTTGTAGAGTAGGAATATCAGTTTGACTTGGTGATCCTGAGGGTCTTTTCCAGCCAGAATGTTTGTGTATGAGCTCCTGACTCTTCATTTTTTTAACTGATTTTTCTATTTTTTTCCCCGTTTAATTGTTGATTCAAGTGTCATGTGGATGCATGAGGGAAGTGGTTTTCTTTTGTCTCTCCAGAGTATAAATAGCTGCTTTTTTAGAACTGCTGTTTTTCACATTTGTGATTTTACACAGAGATTTGTAAACCTTAAGTGTGCATAGTCACATTTCTGCTTGGAGATTTATCACCTGGTACTTGGGATTTGGTTGGTTTTTCTTGGTGTGAACAAGAACAACCTTGTTGTCTAGGCTATATCACATGAGGGCACTGCATAGCATCAGATGCAGGAAGTTGAAAAGAAAGCCTCAATCAACTTCCAAAGCTGGAAGAGCTTTAATAGGCCAGCCTTTCATTAAGTGAATTCCTAAATGTTGACCAGATTCTTTCAGATGTAGGCAGCTAATGGTTCTGGATGCATGTGATGAACTTGTCATTACCCAGACATTGATAAAAATCCTTGACATTCACATGAGTAGAAGGGAAGAGGAGTTTTCAAAAAAGCCTTCTCTTCAGTTGTTTCTTTCATGTCACAAGAAGGAGGTCATGTGTTTTAGTTTAACTGATACATTCCAATAAAATGATTTTCAAAGGGACAGGGCAAATAATGGGCATTTTACATATGGTGGCTGGTGCACATCAGATGGAGCTAATTTTCTCCTACACAATATATTTGTTATTTTGCAAGCTGGCTACAATTCATTTAAAGTCTCTTTTTATTTAATTTTACCTAATAAACTAACCTAATGGCCCAGTGAAACCTTTATGGCTGGTAACATTTCGATGAATTATTGTGGTTTCTATTTTCACTAGGACAGCAAAAAAATACATGTTCTCACACATGATTCCTGTTGGAAAACAAAAACTGATGGAAGGAACCCCAAAACACCTGGAAAAAACAAGTCCTCCAGTCTAGGCCATGTTAATAGTTTTGTAAATCTAAATGTGAAGATAGAAGCCAGAAGGGCCTGATATCTGACTGATGTTTAAACTCCTTTACACGCTTACTTGCAAATACTTGTCTACAACATGTCTACTTTTGTTCCCGACAGAGAAATATGCTGCCACATCGAACCAGTGTACTTTAGGCTTGACACTTGCATAAGCTGATCAAGTTGTCTTTCCTTCAGAATCTCTTAAAATGAGGTCCTCCTTGCCATCTAGTCACTAGAGATTTTCATTAGTGTCTTGATGCTTTGTCTTTCACGTTAGTGCATTTAGCACCTTCCTTGTCCGAAAGGTGAGATGACATCTTGGCCCCCAAACAGTGTGACAAAATGACAAACGAAGCATCCAGCTGGCCTTTGTATATCAGAGGTTTGGAGAGGAGGAGGGAAGAAGGATGAATGCACACCACCCTCCATGCCCCAAGCAAACAAAACAAAAGAAACCCCCAAACAACAACCCCACCTATTCAAAAGCCTCAACAGCAACAAAATTAAACAGCAGAACGCTTGACTTTTTATCAGCTAGGGCAGAGAAGCTTAACAGTCCAGCAACGGGTGGAAGGAGCTTCTCAGCATCACAGGAAACAGTGTGTAATTAGTCAGGGTCAGGATGCCCAAGATCAAATTTGCTTAAGGCTAAAGAGAGAGAGAGCAAGACTATGGCAGTAACACAATCTGCAGCCCGGTTGTCTCCTGGCAGCAGGATGCCTTTTGCTTCAGTTTCTAATTAAACAACCAGGCAACCAAGCATGTCCACTCCTGGCTTACTTGTGTAGAACTTGTTTTGCATTCAAAGACCTAGAGTGCTTGGGAGGGTATTTGCTACAGCAGAGGATTAAGCTACAAATACAATTATTGACAGTGATGGATACAAAACATAGTTGCTGTTACAATGAGAAAGCCTGAGATGATCGGCTGAAAACAAAAATAGCCTAGATTTTTAGTTTCACTATCTGAGAATTATTAGAAGTTCCTCAGACATATTAATGCAGTCCAGACTTTTGTCTCTGGTGCAATATAAGCTCAAATGTCCCTGTCTAGGTGGGTATCAGCTGGAGGAGTGAGGATGACAGTGGGGTGAGCAGAGCGATGCTGCTTCTGCTGTAGCCTTCCAGGCCTGAAAACCTGTGCTGCTTCAGCTGGGTGTTGTGTTTCTGCCTCTGTCTTTAAGATGCCTGGATGAAACTCTCCTTTATGAGCCTATCTAAGGACGTTCTGAACTCATTTATACTTTTGGCATCCCACTGGCAAGACCTTGTCTCTTCAGAACATGCACTTTCACAGAATCACAGAAGGTTAGGGTCTGAAAGGGACCTTGAAAGATCATCCAGTCTGACCCCACACAGGAATGCATCCAGGCTGGTCTTGAATATTTTCAGAGAGGGAGACTCCACAACCTGCCTGGGCAGCCTGTTCCAGTTTTCTGTCACCCTCACAGTGAAAAAAAAATTCTCATGTTTAGATGGAACTTCCTATGTCTCAACTTCCACCCATTGCCCCTTGTCCTATTGTTGGGCATCACTGAGCAGGGCCTGGCTCCCTCCTCTCAGTGCTCACCCTTTGCATATTTATAAACATGAATGAGGTCACCCCTCAGTCTCTTCTTCTCCAAGCTGAAGAACCCCAGCTCTCTCAGCCTCTCCTCATTTGTTCTAAACCTGTTGCTCTCAGTTGTGGTTCCTACTTTTTAGGTTATGGAAAATAACATGCATACATTGTCCATATAATACCATAAAAGGAAGATAATCCGTATTCATTTTCTTCATGGCATTCATGATTTTATGAACATTGATCACATTGCAGTATTTTAGGTGTCTCATGGGGAAAGTGTCCCACATTCTTTGGTCTCTCCACATACGGAAGCAATTTCATCCTTCTGATCATCTCCGTTGCTCTGCTCTCCACCATTCCAACTCTCCAACTCTCTTTTGAATGTCAGGTATCTAGAAGCAGATGCAGTATTGGACGTGGCACAATGACATATGTTTTCCCCATATGCGTGATTTTTGACTTGTCATTAAGGTATTCCATCTGCCATATTTCTTACCCAGTCACTCAATATCATGATATCCTCCTGCAGCTGTTCACAGTCAGTTGGATGACCACAGATCACTTTGTATCAACACCAAACTTAGTCACCTCATCGTTGACCCTGTCTTCCAAATCTCTTGTGACTAGGTTGCACAACAGATGTTCCAGAATAGTTTCAGTGGGATTCTGATGTGTCCCACCCCTGCTTGTCCCACCTAATACGTTTGTACTGCTGAAATTCTGTGTGTTTTCTCTAAGGGTGAAACTAAACTACATAATTCACTGCAGAATGTGAACTGCTCTTGATTGTCTTAATGGGCTAATTTGCAAGTTGCTGTCCTTTAAACTATTCTGCTAAGTATTTGATCATCCTGTGTTGTGTCTAAGCTCATCCCATTTCCACAGTCCACATCTTCTGACTGCTGGTGACAACTCTCCTTGTAGTATGATAAATGACTACTATGCAACTGGTTCTTTCAGAGCAACCCTCCTCAAGTCCAGGAAGAGTTTGGGTGGTACAGTGCCACTGAGTATATTCTCCTAATCCATTAATATCAAGCAATATTCCCAGTGGCTGGTTTCTTCCATGCCAAGCCCCAGTGTGTATGTACTATATGTCTATTGTCTCCTGGTTTATTCTTAGAGAAAAAAAATCAAGATAAGGCTTTGGGCTTCAAACTAAAGCAAGATAAATTCCACCAACATGGGCAACTATGCAGAACTCATGAAAATTAGTTGTTTGGGGGTAAAAGGTGAGGAACTGATCGAAATACCTTCCTGTTTGATATTAAAGAAAATAATTCTTGTAGTAGTTTAAGGCTCACTGGAAAATTTCAGTAAGAAAAGTCAGGACTTTCTCAAAAGTTCAGTGAAGAATGTAAATAAATTAGAGCCCTGGATGTAAAGGAATAATAATGATAAACTCTATCATTCATTGGTTTGCTAAGAGGGATAAAACAACAAGGTATAAACAATTTGAATCTCTTCACTCTTGAGCTCTGTCTCTGTCACTGTTCCTTCACCTCTCTGCTCCACACTGTGTACTAACCTTTTGCTGATGACATGTGAGGCCTTGCTAGTTTTCTGTCTGGGAGGAGAGAAGAAGGTAGCATTGCCCCCTCTGGGCTTTCTTTGTCTGCCAGGTTGGGGGGAAGGTGGAAGCATTGGATTTCTGTGTTATTTCTAAGTTATAAATTATTGCATATAACTGTAAAGACCTGTAAATATATTTGGTACTGTGTCCAGTTCTCAAGGCTTCTCAATTCAAGATACTGGCATGTGAAGGGCGATGAAGCTTTTGAGGGCCCTGGAGCACAAGCCCTATAAGGAGAGGCTGAGGGAGCTGGGGTTGTTTAGCCTGGAGAAGAGGAGGCTCAGGGCAGACCTCATTGCTGTCTACAACTACCTGAAGGGAGGCTGTAGCCAGGTGGGGTTGGTCTATCCTCCCAGGCAAGCAGCAACAGAACAAGGGGACACAGTCTCAAGTTGTGCTGTATAGGCTGGATGTTAGGAGGAAGTTCTTCAGAGAGAGAATGATTGGCATTGGAATGGGCTGCCCAGGGAGGTGGTGGAGTTGCCGTCCCTGGAGATGTTCAAGCAAAGCCTGGATGAGGCACTTAATGCCATGGTCTAGTTGATTGGACAGGACTGGGTGATAGGTTGGGACTGGATGATCTTGGAGGTCTCTTCCAACCTGGTTGATTCTATGATTCAATATATGTGTATAAATTCAGCTTGCTGTAAAATGTAGCTTTATCTTACTTCCAACCCTTTGAAGCTAGTCTGGTGACTTCAGATTTATTTTTTTGGGGTGGAGGATGTAATTTCTCAACCCACCACAATTCTGAAGTGTCCTGTTACTCCAGAAGAAAAGAAATACATCATCTGGATATTTCATGGAGAAAGTTGTGAATGCTGCCCTTTCATCAAGCCTATGGATCTCAGAACAGGTGGAAATGCAAACCTGTGATTCTTGAGCACAAGCAGAAGAGGCAAAACCTTTTTAAGCCATTGCTGCTGCCGCACCTCAGCGTTAGGGCTGGTTTGTGCTTCTCTTCACTCCTAGTACTTTGCACTGGTCATCCTTTGGTTACTGGTAGTATTTTCCTCTGCACAAGAACTGTGATCATCTTTCTAATGGGGAGAATCATAATTTGAAGCATATTTATATTTGTGCTGAAAGACCACAGCCTCAAAGTCTCATCCAAAAGATGGTTATGTGATAGATTGCTCCTGACAGGATTTAGGAAAATGTCACATCTGAGAGCCAGAGGCCTGCAGTATGTAATGGGACTGCTGCCTCTGGCAGCTTAATTCTAACAGATTTCTAATCATGTGTATTTCAGGGTGATAAGAGGCTTGCACAAATTCTTTTGTAGTGGTCAAGGGCTCCTCCAGACCAGATTGAAAGGCACAATTGCTCGTATTCCATATTTGAGGAATGTTTTATACCAGCACTCCTAAAATTTGCTGTGTTGGCCCTTTTATTCTTCACAGATTACAGAGTTGTTTCTGATGTGAGGCTTCCAGATTTAACAAACTAAGTGCCACTGTATCCACATCCTTTTTTTCCTCCTTCCTATTAACACACTGTTTAGTGACTATGCTTTTGCAACCAGCACATTTGTGCTCTTCAGGTTTATTCTTCTTGCCCTCATAACCTGTTGGCAGAAAATACGGATCTTAGGATCCACTGGAGTTTTTCCTGTGTTGAGTTGGCCTCACTTAGGCCGTGCTGGAGCGGGAAAGACACAAGCTTATACCGATATGGTACACAGGAGGTCACTCAGTTTATTGAAGCTAAGTGTGATGCTTATATCGTAGCGTTCGGTACAGGGGCCTGTACTTTTGATAGGCTTACATAGCAGAATATGGGTTGTCCACACGCACAGAGGCAGACCTGACCAACTACCCCCCTTAATCCCCCTTTGCACAGCTAGCCACAACGTTTTGCTTGTTCCCAGGGCTAACCAACCTGCCCCCTCTTTGAGGCCCCTTTGCACAGCTCAGCTACAGATAGCACCTAAGTTCTTAGCTTCTCTACTAGTCTCCCCAAGGCCACTTTTCTGCAGCTGTGCCTCCTTATCAGAATGACCTAAGTCTGTTCAGTTACTCAGCCCTGCTTCAAACGCTGGCATTCCTGCCTGTCCTCCAAAGTATTTCTGGGATAAACAAATGTAGGAGGAAAGCTTTGCTATTTAAAACTAATGCTTCATCCTGATGTTTCTTCAAGTTTGCTTGATGTCACACAACCTGAAGGAAGAGAGAGGAGAAATCCCATTGTACATGGAAGGCCTGTACATTCCACTCGCCTTCTGAAGAGAATGGTACAGCTCAACAGCTCCTTGCTCTGCCAGCATTATGAATGCTTCCAAAACCTTGCCAGGAGAGTGCTGACTCATCTTTCTTTCTTTTTGTCCTTTGTTTTGTTTTGTTTTGTTTTTTTTCATTCCCTAATGGAGCTTTCCAGACAAGCTCAAAGGTTGCAGAATTGTTTATAAGCTCTTAGGGCTTGGCCTGTGAGCAACCTCTTTGCCCAAGCTTGCTTGAGTTGAATGGCTTTAACTAAACTCTCAGAAATATAAGCCCTGATAGGAGTTCATAGTGTGACTACGTATTGGAAAACTTTTAGCCTGGATTCCTTCCATGTTGTGGTTTTCCAGTGTGCTGTAGATGAGCTTGGTTCTGTCGTTCTGGAAAAGAGAGGTCAAGCTCTTCTACTGTGCTTGCTGGCATGTGTTGCTTGCATTAGCATTTAGTCTGAGGCTCAGAACACAGGATTCACCAGCTCAAGCTACTTGTTGACCATGGTCATTATCACATTTCTGGCAGTAACTGCTAGCAGATGCTTCAGACACAGAAAAGGCAAACAACATCATGCATCTGGCCAAATAGGAAGTAGCACCCAATATGAAGGGAAATTATTTTCTGACCTTTGTTTTGATCAGTGTGCACCTTGAAACAATGTGGGATGTCCTGGGTTTGAGAATAGCTCTAGCCGTAAGTTTTGTGGAGGAGCTTTGTGTATTTTCCTGGATGTGGCGATTTAAAACTAACCTTATAGCCTAACTCTACGTTATAAATATAGAATAGGAAAAATCCAAAGACGTTGAATAAAAGAAAATACAAAAAGGTAAATAAAATAGGGTACTGGATACAAAAGAAAAATACTAGGTCTATGTCGTTCCATTTGCTTGCTGGATTAGGGTAGAGTGTGCTGCACAAACTATTCTTTCTTCCCTTTCTCTTTTCCACTCAGGTTGGTGCTTTTGCTACACTGTCCTTGGCTGAGGCTGGTGTTATGGCTGAGTAGACAGCAGCATTGAGGCCTTTCTCTCTGTTTTCTCTCTGGGGGGGAGAGCTATTCCTTTATTACCTTTCTGAGAGGGTTAGGGGAACAATTTGAGAGGGCATCTTTGTGTTATTTCTGAATTGTATACAATTGTAAAAATAGTTTGTACATATACATTGTATTTTATGCTTCTAGATTTTAGCTTGCTTGTAAATAGTTTCATTTTGCTTCTAAATCTTCTGAGCTTAGTGTGGTTGATTTTATTTCGGGAATAGTTTCAACCCACCACACTGGAAGATAAAAAGGGTCAGATAATGAGAGAGACATTTCAGAAATGGAGCATGAGACACAAAGAGTTCTTTAACATTCACTGGAATGAAGGGAAATAAGACAGGGAAGAAAAGGATGTGTTTTGGATTAGAAAAAGAATGTTGATTTTATTTTATTTTTTTTTTCAAAGGTGAAAACAATTTAAAGACACTTTAATTTTCCCACTGTGGTCTGTGATCAGAGGTTGAGTTTCATCATATCAACATGATGTTTCACAAACGTAGCTGTAAGTTCCAGGCAAGCATGTGATTACTTCTGTTGACCTGCACATCGTAGTTCATGAATGACTGCTCTGTTTGCACTGAGCCTTCAGATCAGGCTTAGATGCATTACCTAATTGACTGTCTGCTTGTCCCCTGCTCTTTGGGCCTGCTGTACTTCTCATGCTTTCTCTCCACATCTCCCAGCCCTCTGCAGCCCGTTCCCCTTCCTCAGATCTTTGTTTGGGAGGGAATGAATGCGAAGCTGCTTTTTGTCTCATTAACCAAACTGTCTGGCTTTCTTGGCTGGCTTCTCGTTATATGGCAGTTTTGATTAGACCATGTGCATTTAGGCACTGCAAATACACTAGGTCTTCTGTGGGGCAAACATTTTTGGCTGCAGTTTGACTGGTGGAATTGAGACTGACATTTTGCTTTATTGAACTGACTGTGAAAATATGTGACCTTTGTTCTAGTCACAGAATAGCTTTCGTGTGGTCACAGACTTCAATATATTCGTCGTTCCTATACCTCAGTAGGGCAGGACCAATTGGAAGAGTACAAGAGACAATAAATCATTCAGGTTCAGTTCTCTTGCTGAATTTGCTTCCTTGCTGTTTTTCTTAGAGTGTTATAGCCTGTTTACCTGCTGCAGTGTGTCCACCATGTCTTCTACGCAGGCCTGTGAAGAGCGTGCATGGTATCACCATTAGAGACCTGAGTTTGATTGGATGAAATGACTTGGGGCAGAGAGGTTCTTCAGTTTTTCATTGTGCATAAAGTCATCACCTCAGTGGCCAAACATGCCTTTAGGGACAGAAAAATAACAGATAATGTGAGTGCATTTCTAGACTCAAGAAGGTCTCTTTCCTTTATTGGTACATTTAATCTTATCAGTATCTCCTAAAGTATTGGATTTACTTATGTTGTTCTAGGTAGAAATTATATTTAAAACTCAAGTTGCTCATGTTCTTTGGCTTTACAGCTGAAATTGTATTGCAACAGCAGCATACATATTTTGATATATGAAAGGTAGTAGCCCAGTACAACTGAAGTAAGAGCTGAGTTTGCTGGTGAAGAAGAAGCTTCAGCAGATGCTTAGAAGACCTTGCACTGTGTAAGAATCCACATCCACATGACCTTATTGCAGCCTTTCAGAACTTAAGGGAGGCCTATAAGAAAAATGGGGACAGTCTTTTTAGCAGGCTCTGTTGCAACAGGACAAGTGATGATGGCTTTAAACTAAAAGAAGGGAGACTCAGACTACACAGAAGGAAGAAATTTTGTATTTTACACTGAAGGTGGTGGAACACTGGTCGAGGTTGCCCAGAGAGGTGGTAAATGCCCTGTCCCTGCAAACATTCCAGGTCAGATGGGATGGGGCTCTGAGCAACCTGATACAGTTGAAGATGTCCCTAATGACTGCAGGGGAGTTGGACTAGATGACCTTTAAACGTTCCTTCCAACCCAAACCATTCTGTGATTCTATGGTTTTCTGACTGTAGTCACCTGCTATGCCAACATCTGTTAGATTCTCCCTACCTGAAAGCATCTTCCTTGTTGGGAAAAATGGCACAAAGCATTAAAAATGTTGTACTTCAAACTGTTAGCGAGTAAAATTGCAAAACTGGTAATGAATAATGCAGGCCAGATTAGGCATTTCTTTAGTTAATCAAATGATCTATCTGAAATTGGTGTCAGTACTCTGCCAGCTCTCTGTAGATGGGATGCTGTATCAACACAAAGAGGACTGGGTATCGTTATGATGAGACAGCAGGCAGAAACACATTTTGGTGAGCCAAATTCACCCACACAGTCAGTATGCCTCCCTTCCTTACAAAAATAAACAAAAAATATTACCCCTACCCCCCCAAAAAAAAAATCCAAGCAAGCAAGAAAACCTCCAAACCTGTAAGAAGATATATTAGGGAAAAAGGTTTTGTGGATTTTTTGGGGGGTTTATTTGTTTTGTGAGGTTTGTTGTTATTTTCCCTTTTGCCTCAATAATTTAAAAATAAGGGGACTCTTTCTCCTCTCACTCTTTTAACATGAGCCTGACTGTGCAGCTATACACATAGTCCCTTTGAAGGAAGATTACATCTTCTTTGCCACTATAATACTGTAAGTCTTACACAATGAAGTCAGAGTGCAAGGCTTACTCATACTGAACTCCTGGATCCTATGAAGTCTGTGACAAAACTTCCTCCATCACCGAGGAGGATTTTGCTCTGCTAGAACTATCACTGAAACTCAAGATTTGTCAGACTAAGCATAACTCAGAGGTTGTTCCTGCACTAAGAAGTTTGGTACCTCCAGTATGTAGTTCTCTGCGGCTGTCCTGTGACCGTTTGGCACATATGGATGAAATACAACCCTTAGAACACTACATGTCTATGCATTTCTTACTTACCTATGAACCCTGTGGCTCAAACGGTAAACACCATGCAAACTGTAGCTATAAATAGAGCCAAAAGTGTCTTGAAGAGACATTTCTTTTACTTCCTTTACTCTTACCTGTGAACCTTGTGGGTCAAGCAGTAAATGCCATGCAAACTGTAGCTATAAATAGAGCCCAAACTGTCTTTAAGAGAAATTTCTTTTACTTCCTTTATTCCCAGCTGAGTGATTCTAGGATTTGCAGTTTGGTTTTTGGTTTTGTTGGTTTTGTTGTGGTTTATTATCCTGAATAGCTGATAATTTTCTTGGTTAGAATGGAAGGGAACAGCCATTTTGCTCCCTCAGCCTTGTTCTGTGCTCATTTCCACCTGGTGTGCTCTCACTGACTCACTGAAATGGGATGGACAGTTCAGAACCCAGCCCCTGTTTAGAGGCTGGTTGGTGCTGATCTCTTCTCAGAGGTAATTAGCAAGAGAACAAGAGGGGATGGCCTCAAGTTACAACAGGGTAGGTTTAGATTGAACATTTGGAAATATTTTTTTCCACAGAAAAAGTAGTCAGACATTGGAATAGGCTATCCAGGGAGGTGATTGAGTCATTTAGATGTGGTGCTTGGGGATGTATGGTTTAGGGGTGAACTTTGCAGAGTAGGGTCAATGGTTGGTCTGATCCCAGGGGTCTTTTTCAACCTGAACGATTTCTATGATAATTCTCCATGGATCAGCCCTGACATAATGTGATGTTGGTCGGACAGGGAGTTCAGATTGTGAGCATGCATCTGTTTTGCTGTGATATCCCCCACTCCTCGGCTTGCTGTGTTCATAAAAGCATGGCTTATGAATTTGCCTGTTAAAAATATGGTCTGTTTTTCCAAGGCACCGGTTTTCCTTTCTGATTCATACAGAAAATACATTGTGACAGTGCAATATGTACTCAAGGTTATGCTTCGTGGTAGTAAAAAGCAGATTATCTCTGGAATCAGAGAGTCCCATACATAAGCACATCTCTGGCTGAAGTGGAGGAGGCAAGTGGAAACAAATGAAAGCAGCACTTCAGGCAAAGAAGAGCTACAAGTAGTTTCTAAACCATGCACAGCAAGGAAGAATATTGTTAGGCCAAAGCAGAGAAAAGCTGGAATAAAAGGCAAGATAAAGATATCTTATCAAAATATATGTTGTCTCACATGTGGTATCCTGTCTGAGTTACAGCTCCATTACACACTGAAAGATTCAAGAGTATGTGGCATGGAGGAGCCTATGTCACACTCAGTATTAAAATGATGAATGAGGAAAATAGGGGAGGATCCAAAGTGGCAGGGAGTGCATGTGTGAGTTAAAACTCTAGCCTAGCAAACAGGATAAGAAAGCCACAGTTAGTTTTTGGTTTGTTTGTTTTTTTTTTTCTACCATGTAACATAGCCCTGGTTTCACCAGATGTAAAGGTAGGGAAATATGCTGTGTGCAGAATGGCATTGTACAGATTCTCCTCCCTTGCCTTGGCTCCCCTTTTTCTGGGATAAATGTCATTTGGTGTCCTTTCTGGTTTATAGGTAGAATATAAGATGACAAACCATCTTGGGGCTGGCAGTTACACTGAAAATTCACTTGTGGGAATTGTAAGGGTGATAATGATGGTGCTGAGTCTGGGGGACCCTGCACAAAAAGAAGCAAGAATTTTGTGAATGATCCCTTTTTTAGAAGCACTCCATAGAATGAGCATGACCATCCTGCAGCTGGGATGCTACCAAATGAACATCAAGAAACACATGTGCTGTGTGTTACTGTGAGGTACTGCATGAATTGAGTCTGGGAGCCTCTCTTGATGCTTTTAACACTTCCAGAAACTGCAGGTGAGTCTGAAGCCAGAAATGTTATTTCCTTTGGTACCCTTACTGCTTTACATGAGAACAAGCAAGTCTGGGTGTATCCAGAGTTATTTGCAAGGCTGAAATAGATTTATCTATTGCTGTAGGACAGGTCATTTCCATCACTACAATAGAAGGGAGTTAGAGTACCAGTACCTGTACCTGAGATTCCTCCACATTTTTCAGGTGACTGTATCAGGACAGCTTCATAATCAGAGCTATCGAGGTTGGAAAGAACTTTAAAAGGTCATCTAGCTCAACCTCCCTGCAGTGAGCAGAGATGCCTTCAACTAGATCAGGTTGCTCAGAGCCCCATTCAACCTGACGGGAAATGTTTGCAGGGATGGGGCTTTTGCCATCTCTTTGGGCAACCTGGGCCATGGTTTCACCACACTCAGTGTGAAAAATGTCTGACTTCTATCTAGTCTAAATCTGATTCTTTTTGTTCTAAACTATCACCCTTTGTCCTGTCATACCAGGTCCTGCTAAAAAGGCTGTCCCTATCTTTCTTAGAGGTGTCCCTTTAAGTACTCAAAGACTACAATAAGGTTTCCACAAAGCCTTCTCTTCTGCAGGCTGAGCACCCCTAATTCTCTCAGCTTGTCCTTGCAGCAGAGTCTGATCATTTTTGTGGCTTCCTCTGGGCCCTGCCCAAGAGATTCATGACTGTCATGTGCTGAGGACTCAGCACTGCAGGTGAGGTCTCGACAGAGTGCAGTAGAAGGATGGAGTCTGCTGCCTTGAACTGCTGGCTGTGCTGCTTTGGATGCAGGCTGAGATACAGTTGGCCATGTTCTTTCCAATAGGCTCTGAGGCAGGATAGGTCCTTTTGTGTCTAAACACCCTCTGCAAGAGCACATAAGGTGCCAGGAAAGCCGTGGTGAGTGCTGTGGCTGTAACTTCCATATCTGTTGAGGTTTTGTAATGTAATTTGAGGGAGCCCTTGCTAAACTCCCAAGACAGTGGCCCCAAGGCAAGCTGCCCTACTGAGCCCTCATTTGAAACAGGGCCAGTGCTACTCTGCTATCCTCAGGGATATGGGAATGTGTCCATTACACTGTGTGTGTGGTGCTTTGCTTCTGAGGCATGAGGAACAACAGAGAAGTCAATAAATAAACACAATTTAAAAACAAATCAGGTCTCTCACGAATGCATTGTCTCCTCTCTTTGCTCAAATTCTTTACATTCCAAAATCATGTTGGAAATGAGGAGGCAAATACACAATAACTGCTGTGAGCTGCTTTTTGGGCCATGCTGTTTCCATTTCTCTGGCTATTTGAAAAGTTCATGAATGCGAAGCACTTTTAAACCCTCTGGAAAACAAAAAATCAATACAGAAGAAACAATGGGAGCACATTTATTCTTGTTTTAGTCAATGTCAGTATGGCAGAGTTTTGCCTGGCCAGATGTTGCAGAGTTTCAAATCTGTTCACCCGTAGCCGTTAACAAAACCGTCCCCTTTTCAGCAAGAGGAAAAGAAAAATAAATAAGTAAAAATACAAAATTGTTTTTGAAGGTGTCTCCAGGATTTTTTGGTTTGCTTTGGTTTGGGGCAGGTGAGGTTTTTCCATAAGTAAGCTGAAGGTGTGACTTATCCATTGCTAGTGCTGCTGCTCGCTGTGATCTCGGAGAGTAACAGTCACCAGGCTTAGTGCCCATGTTGTTTGCACGGTATTTGCACCCTTCTTTACAATTCTGAATATCCAGGTTGAACTCTGCAATGCTGCTCCTGCAATTTCAGGATGGGTTTTCTGGGGGGTCTTGTTGGGTATTTTTTGTTGGTGGAGGGCTGGTTTTGGTGTTTTGTTTTGGTTGTTGTGTTGTGGTGGGTGTTTTTGGTGGAAGAGCAGGCTTTCAAGACAAGTAATGATTTTTCAGATAGAGACTGGAAAAGCTTAAGTCTTTCCTGTCTGTGTGGTAGTTTCCCTTCTCTTTCTTTTCCAGGACAGAACTGACAAGCAGGCATTGTCCCTCCAGTGAGCATTGCAGTATTACTTTGACCCTAACCCATCAATCTGCCTCAATTGGATAATGATCTGTAATCACTTTCTTTCAGGGGAGTCTATAAATTTGCCAAGGCTCCATTCTTCTCTGAAGGCCTCCTTATGTTCACTCCCATTTGTGCAAATGGTCTCTCTTTTGCGGCACTAAATAGCCATGCACATGGCCCTTTCTGTTCGGAGGCACCAGGCTGTTCACTGTTGATTTTCCATGGCTTTGCTCTCCAAAAGGAGGCAAAGCTCTACATGCCAGGGCTCGGCAGGGTGCAGGACAGAGCCACAACCACTTCAAGAGCAGCCGCTTTTCTCATTAAGACTGACCCGTCATTAGACTGCTTTGTCCTGGCCCTTGTAATCGATGAGAGGACTGTGTAGTGTGAAAAAGCTAATAAAGATGAGCATGAGGTGGTAGAGAAGGGGGTAGGGGGAAGCGAAGACACTAACCCTTGTTAAGACAGAAGCCCTTCTTCCTTGAAGCTTAGCCACATGAATGAGGGGCAAAGCTCAGGAGAGCTAGCAGGGTGCAGACTTCTCTCAGTCAGTTCTTTGATTATCTTGTGCTTAATTCCCGAGCATCCTTGTGCTGTTCTCTTTATTGGACCTAAGAAACAGAATAGGTGTGAAAGAAAGCTCATATCCTCCTTCCTCAGCTGGCTTCCTTCTGATTAAAGATCAAAGGCTGAAGACCTAACTGAGCTTGTGTGCAACACCAGATAAAGTCCACACATGTGTGTGGAGCACTGCGTACTTTTTTCTTTTTCATAGAATCATTTTGATTGGAAGAAACCTTTAAGGTCGCTAAGTCCAGCCATTCACCCTGCACTGCCAGGCCACCCTTAAACCATGTCACTCCAAGGATGGTGACTCCACAGCTGCCCTAGGTAGCCTCTTCCAGAGCTTGACAAACCTTTGGAGGAAGAAATTTTTACTAATGACCAGCCTAAACCTCCCCTGGTGCAACTTGAACATTTCCGCTTGTTTCATCACTTGTTACGTGGGAGATAGTAAAGAAAATGATTGGAGAAGGTGAAAGATTAAATCTGCTGTGTCTGGAGTAGGGAAGCACCAAGTGTATACTCTTTTATCACAGTGGAGAGTGCAAACACTGTAGGAAACAGAGAGAATCGACAAGAAACTAAGTGAGCTAAATGTGCAGTGTTGAGGGAGCATTGTCTGTGGAAGGTGGCAAATCTGATACTCTTCCTGTCTGTACTGCAGAGACACCCACACAGCTCTGGAAGTGTTGTGCATATGGAAATCACACCAGAATTAAGCAGCAGGAATCTGCGGATATGACAATGTGTCTTAGTGAAATAAAAGGATCTTTTTGACTAGGGGAGGAAAAATGATGCCTGTAGCATTGTGTCCACTGGTGAGAAAGCATATGTAGACTGAGGTTGTGAAGCGATGCCATCAGGTGTTGTACAAATGTGGCAGAGCTCAATAAAGGACAATTCTTCCCTTTCAGACAGGTTTCCTGCAGAGCTTATACCAGTTTTCAGCATGCTGCTGTCCATGCCTTCACACACAGTCTGCTTTGTGTGCCTCCATGGACAGGAAGCACGGTCAGCACCTCATCTTCTTTTTTGTTGTGTCACTCCCTACCCCTTCTCCCAAAGGCAAAGAAACAGAGAGAGGGCAAAGGATGTTACTCATCTCCATAACCCGAGAACACGTTTGTGTCTGGCTTTCATGTGAAAAGTGCGATGAGGAGATTACCACTTGCACTCTCACTCCTACTGGTCACTCAGATCAATCTTTGGTTTTCATTGTTAAGTTTAAGGTTTCTCTTCTCAGATACATGCGAAATAACACAGGCTATATCTTAAAGCTAAGTCCTGTCCTTAGTCTTATAGTACTATTGTTGTCCACAACAGGTCTGTCTCATCATCCACGTGATTACAGAGTTTCAGAAAGGCTAAGAATGGAAGGGAGTTGTTAAAGCTGCTTATGTGCCTCATCAGCACATTGCTTGTATTGGTCAATTCCATTTTGTTTATAGGCATCATTCTTGTTTCACAAGTCAAAGCCTCTTTCTTCCACTAAATACCTTGGTCCCACCCATCATGCACCATTTGGTCCTTTTACTCCAGTTGAGCGCCAGAAATAGTCTCTGTGCCAAGGCCAAAATTGTAGAATTGCTGAGAATAGACTGTGTCCAAGTGTAGAAATATCATCCCAGTTGAGAAAAGTATGGGAATTGTGGGTTTTGTTTGCTGAGGCATTATTTTTCTTTCTTTCATTCTTTGAAAGAAGCAAATTGTAAGAGAATTGCAAAACAGAGGAACCCACTTCAAAACAAAAGCTGCTTGGTGCAGTATCTTCTGCTAGAGTTCTGCATCATCTGTGCCATTCAGTGTGTTTCACACGGGATTTTGTGTTGCTGTCAAAGAGAAGCCGCACAGATTGACTTGATTTGAAACAGGGATGCCTGGTCAGTCATTGTGGGCAAGCTGGATGAATATGTGTTGGTGTTTGCCTTATTTTCATTCTGCTCAGGATTCCAGATGATAACCATCTCAAAGGTAATTTGTTTCTATTGTGTTAAAAATTCCATTGGAAAGTTGCTTTTTATTGTAACTTGTTAAATGCTTAATTGATATCATGTAATAAAAAGATTCAAAACCCCCTCTGGTCCTTCTCAGGAGCTCAAGTTAGTTCCAGTGGAGCCAGCTCCATTGCCATTTCGAAGTTCTTCTGTAGTGATCTAGCAATTCATCAGTGTCAATGACACATGGGAACTCTTATGTTTGTAAAAGCCTGCAAGGGATCCATGTCCTACATTTCAACAAAAATCACATTTCAAGGTGGTCAAAGTTAGAGGAACATCAGGCAAATAATTGCTAGCCCTTCTCTGAAGTAGAGGGTAAAAGGTGGAGAAGCATACAGAAGCAAGAGGTTAGTGGCTACAACAGTAAGGTGAGTGCTTCTTCGAAGCATGTAAAAAATTGGAAGGGACTCATCTTGTCAGGATGCCAGAATCCTTTGGCTACTGCAGGAGGAGGAGGAGTAGGAGTATGAGAACCCAAACAGGCGAATAAGTTGATATATATGACAGCACAGCACTCATAGTGGGATTGATGGAGATCATGTGTGACTCATTGCTTTATCTTCACTGGCAGAGATTTTTGTCCACCCTCTCTTTACATCTTCCCACCTGATTCTTTATGTGTGTGTCATAAGTTGCAACAAGGCCACGAGGACGTAAGCTTGAGCCTGCCTCATGCTTCACCACTGATGTATTAGAACAGGCACAATTTAGCCTGTAAAGGCCAGCATCATAAAGTATGAGATTCTTTTCTGGTATACTTTATGTTTCATGGGTAATTGCCTTGGTGTCCCACCAGTCAAGATGAGACAGCATGAGGGCAAACACATCTGTTCAGAGTACTGAGTATTCTGATTTAGAGCTACCTATACTTTGGAATGCTACAGGTGGCCTGATACTTCTATAGGTCAGAGTTGTAACCTGTAAAATGGTTCTTAAACTACTTCTTGCTCCTTACTTCACAGGCAGTAGTCTACATTGTCTCAGGCTGATCAAGCAGTTTTGAGTAGAAAGTTCAGATTCACATTGTTGTATCTTTTTCTAACTTCCTGGTAAAATCTGTTCTCCAGAGGATGATAATTAAAGGATGTGTAGCACTTACAGCTTAGAGAAGACTGGAGACAACATTGTACTTATAACAGTAAGCTAAAAACTAAGAGACGTGGCAGAAAACCCTTTTTGTTGCAACATACTGATGAGAAATGCCATCTAACAGCACAGCTGTACATGGCTTATTTCGGGACACAAAAGATAGAATGTACGTGACACATTCACCTGTATTCCAATTAAGGACAGTAATGAGGAAATTTTTACTTCTACTCCGTTACTGTAATCTGTGCACTGATATTGTATCAATTCCTTGACTGAATTTTCTCGTTGCTGATGATCTCACTGAATCAGATTGATTTATCCCTTCCCTCAAAGAATCACAGAATCATTTTGATTGGTAGAGACCTTTAAGATCCTCGAGTCCAAACATTAACCCAGCGCTGCCAAGTCTCCACTAAACCATATCTCTCAGCACCACATCTACATTCATACTGTAAAAGTAAAAATGATGATGATGAAAAAGTGCTAAGCACTTGAAGGCTAAAATATATTTTGTATATCCAGCCACAGATAAGTTGAATGATTTCTACAGTATTTTGCCTAAACCAATGTCATTGAGTTACAATTGCATTGTGAAAATCGATGTTCAGATTAACTTCATAAGGAACTGCTTGGTGTGATCTCGGGTGTCCACTTACACTAACTCTACTTAATTTCTGCTTTTCATAATTGCTGATGTTATGTTGCAGACCTGATTTATTTTCTAACAACTTGTGTTTCCACCTTTTGGCTGTCCTGGGCACTATGTTCACACCAGCAGTTGATAATATTCAAGCAGAGATTTTGTTGCAGATGGCCAACAATTCTTTGCTTTCTTTTTTCCTTAAAGCATTGTTGGTGAAAATGCCATTGTTGAACACTGTCCACTGCACTGCTGCTTTAAGACAGTCTTCAATGCTTATTAGTTTTCTTTATGAAGGTATTCAAGCCAGTCAGGCAATAAGAATCCTGCTTAGGTAAGAGTTACAGCCTGACCTGACAGCTTTGGAGGAAAGCAACAAAGTGGGTGCACGTGTAGCATACTCTCCTTACCCAGGGATTTTACTCCTGGTTATTGTAGGCAAATCTCTCCCTCTGAAGATGTTAGGCCTTATATGTGTGTTTGAAGAAATGTATTTGCCTCTTCATGCTCTGCAAATGTCATCTGCCAGTCATTGCTCCTTTTTTTGAGGTAATATTTATTGTTATTTAGTGCAGTCCTATTAGTAATACAAATTCTGAGGTTTGTGCTAGCACATCTCTTAACAGCAAAATCTTAGAAACCCATGAGTGGCAAATTTGCTCGAGCCTGGCTTCATTGGTTACAGAGGCTGAAAGCTGTTTGAAGTCCAGAGATGTTGTTCTATACCTCAGAATAAATTAGTGCAAGTGACTGTTTTCCACCCCAAAGTTGCCTTCTCATGGTCTAATAATCTCGGTTAATAAAACGCTGTGTTTGGAAATCTACCTAATTCCCACCAGGAGCTGCATGATGCTGTTTTCTTTTTAACTGACTAATTATTATTATTGTAGACATTTTATTTACTCCAAAGTGGTTTGGGGATAATTGATTAGGTTGCACCGTGTCATGAAAGAACAGATGGCAGGCTGGTCTGTCAGCTCATCTGCAGTATATGAGAATGCTAAGAAAATTAAAAGGGAAAGGGGAAAAAAAAAAAGGGGGAAAGCAAGAAGAAAAGCAAAAAGAAGATGAATAGGAGGGGGAGAGGAATGAGCTACGCTGTGCTTGCAACACAAAAAACTTCTTGTAGTTGGTGGTCCTTTGGGAAGGTAATCGGAGATCTGCAGTATGTCCACTACAATCAACAAAAGGGTACAATGCTTCTCTGCGGGGAATCGGGTAGGGAAGAACTTGTTTAAATAAAATTGCAGGGTTGTCAGAATGTTAAACTAATTCTCTAATGTTCTGTGCATTGTCTGGGGAATTTTGGCTTTGCATCATTTGCCATACTGAAAAAATAGTTTAATAGAAGTGTTTTGGAATGTGTTAACATGTATTGTAGCTTTGGAATCCCTGGCTGCATTTAATGACTAAAAATGCTGTTAGGAAAGCTTCCCTCTCCTGTGTTCTGTCCCTGCATCCCCTCCCAGGTTTTGCATTCCTCTTCACTTAGCAGAATTGTTTATCTCAATACAAAGGGAATTAATTTTGCTGTTACTCAGATTGGCTGGCACCTGCATTTTTTTGTGTGGGTTTGTGTGTATGTGTGAATTATTTATCAGTGAGGAATTTCCAGAGATAAAACTGCGTGTGGGTTACTGGTGTATACAGGAACGCAAGGTCTTGGGCTGCTCTCACTTCAGCATCTGTATTTACATGTGTGAAAAGGAGGAAATAGTAAGAAAGTGGCAAGAAGAGAAACGGACACTGTTCATCCCAGAGCTCACAAAAATTTTATACCTGCAGAAGCCAAAGATCTCAGGAGAGATCCAGAAGAAAGTGAGCAGTTTCTATCTAAAGGTTAATCTTGCTAGACTCGATTCTTCTCAATCTGTTAGGAGGTATTTTTGCCTTTGCCAAGTAGCGCTAAGTGACAGCAAATCAAAAAGGCAACACTTCAGCACCATCCACCCAGTGAGGTGTAAACCAGGGAGCATCTAACTCCCACTCAGCAGTCTCTCTGAGGAGGTCACTGCATCAGCCAGAGGGCTGTGCCCAGCAGGACTCTTCTCCCATTTTGCCCATTTTCTTTGCCACAGCATTCAGTCAGACACCAAAGGATATAGTAGAGAGCTCTCCCGCAGATCAGCAGGGAGGAAGAACCCTCTTGCTGTCCTCTTTCTCTTGTCTCTATGTAATCGTGTGTGAGGACAGGGGGAGGAACAGCATTATTACAGGAATTTCCTGTTAGGCAGCACTACAAGCTGAGATTTATGAGACCTCTGCTCCTGTATCGTGACTACAGGGTTTTAGGTGCTGGACATGTAAGCTTCTTGCCTCTAAAATCTTATATTTCAAGAAGGAAAAGAGGTCACAGGGATTTGTTATTAAATGCAGAAAGGAACATGATTAAACCTTTGTGATCTAAGAGTTTCAGCTTGTTCTTGCGGGGTGTCATCCCTCAGCCCAATGACCTTACCTTCCTCAAGTGTGTAACTCTGCTTCTGGTGAAGTAATTCCAGTAGCAGCTACTGGTTAGATTATTGCATCCATGAGGTGATCTTCTCCCAGTAGTAAGTGTGAGCTGGCAAAGTCCTGCTTCTGATTTTTCTGGGTGTGCTGGGCTTTGCCCACATCTGGAATAGCTGTTACCGTCACAGTGACTGGCTCTTCTGCTGTCTGCACGCCTTACCCAGCACTGAGCAGCTCTGCAAAGATCTGCCCTCACCAGCTTCACAAATCTTTCCTGTTTGAAGGAAGGGAAGGACCAGGGTTTGAAGCCTCATATTCAGAAATTGCCAGTGAAGATCAGTTGTTACTGGTCTGCGAATGAAGGATTAATTACACTGACCACAGATGGGCACGGGGCGAAGAATGGCAGCAAACTCCCCACACAGCTCTCTGAAAGTACTTTAATTATGGCCTGCATAAATTTCTATTCCAGTTTTCGGACTCCCTTAAGCAGAGACTACCAACTGTCCTAAATTGCTTGGTGGTTTGTTGAGGTGGAAATGTATCCTCTGTGGACTAAACTCATTACTGGGAGGTTTATTAGCGAGAAGGTAGTGTAAGTCCATTAATAAATGAGGAGTGAGGCAAAATCAATTATGATTTTAATATGACTGAACCACTAAGCTCATTTTTTTTCCCTTAAATCTATCATTTAAAAGGAAATAAAAGAGTATGGGCAATTAAGAAGCAATGAAGCTCACTGCTGGCATGGTTATTGATAAAGGCAGTTCCCAGCGTTTCACCTAGTTCTCAGGTAAATACCTGAGAAAATGAAATGCACAGATCAGTAGGGGACAGTGATGTGAGTTCCCTCATCTTAAGGAAATTTGTGGACATGCTGAGTCACTTAGAAGTACTTTCGAAAGCTAAACTGCTGGGTCTTGAAATGGATTAGAGTATGCAAAGCACAGAGTATAAAGTGAAGGGGAAGTGAGCAGGGGGAAAGAGAAATCTGGTCAGTTAGCAAATAGTCTGCCTGTCTGGGAAAAAGAGTGCACTGCAAGGACAGCAAAATTGAAATCTTGTCTGACCTAGAACAGAACTAATTCTGTTCAGTGATTTGATTTTTCTGCTCAGGCTGCTTCTACCGGTGGTGATGCTCATGGCTAGAGTTACTGTCAAGGGTTGAGGTGCACAGCAGCTCTTCCTTAGACTTGCTCCTGTGTAGACCAAGGCCACTGTTAAATCTTGTATGCCGTGTTGGGATGCAATAAGTAAAAGGTGACACCTGCAGTGAGGAGTGGGCAGGACAAGTGACTGTAAGCTGACTAACAAGGGATTCCATCCCATGGATGTCATATTTGGTGTAAAGATTAACAGATAGATTCATAGAATGGTTTGGGTCAGAAAGGACTTTAAAAATCATCTAGTTGCAAGCCCTTGCCATGGGCAGGGCTTCCATTAGACCAGCTTTGCTTAAGGCCTCATCCCAACCTGGCCTTGAACACCTCCAGGAAAGGGGCTTGCATGACTTCTCTGGGCAACCTGTTCCAGCTTTTAACAACCATTACTGTGAAGATGAGGGATCACAAGGGTGAAGCCTCTCCCCTCTCCCCAATATTGTGTCAAATTTTGGGCTCCCCAGATCAGGAGAGACAGAGAGCTGCTAGAAAGAATTCAGTGGAGAGCCACAAGGATAACTAGGGGACTTGAGCATCTCCCCTACAAAGAGAGACTGAGAGACCTGCAGCTGTTTAGTCTGCAGAAGAGAAGACTGAGAGGAGATCTGATCAGTGTGGACAAATATGTGAGGAGTGGGTGTCAAGCAGATGGGGCCAATCTTGTTTTGGTGGTCAGCAGCAATAAGCCAAGGAGCAATGGCTACAAACTGGAACATAGAAGGTTTCACCTCAACATGAGGAGAAACTTCTTTACAGCGAAGGTGATGGAGCACTGGAACAGGCTGCCCAGAGCAGTTGTGGAGTCTCCTTCTCTGGAGACTTTCAAAACCTGCTTGGATGCATTCCTGTGTGAACTACCCTTGAGGATCCTGCCTTGGCAGGGGGGTTCAACTTGATGATCTCCAGAGGTCCCTTCCAACCTCTAAGCTCTTGTAATTCTGTGATTCTTCAATGGCTGCTATTTGAGGAGGACTCTGTTCTGCCTTTGTTCTCAATCCTTACGTTCCTGAATTTGGTTCTTGTCTGCCACTGAGTCCAGTTTGGGACTTCCCAGTGCCTGCCCACAGCACCAGTGGTGATGGTGATGTCACTGCCATCAGGTGGTTGAGTATCACTTTGTATCTATTCATATCTGTTTAATTTTATTACTCTTATTAAAGCTGTTCTAGTTTTCTTTCTCAATCCATCAATTGCTTTCCTTTATTTTCTTTCTCTTCAGGAAGAGGAGGTGTTAGTAGAGAGTATCTATCACTTGTGTAGTGGCCAGCCTGATCCCAGGAAAGAAGGGTATTAGAGAAATATCAACACCTGTTCCAAAATGTGCCACAGCAACTTGTGTGCTGTGGCTGTTCTCAGGTGAGAGTCAGGAATGGCACACGAGAAGAAGAGGACAGAGGTGATGTTTCTGGGTATAAAGAAAACATTCAGTCATTCAAAATTGCTTTTGGAGAGTAATGCCAGGGATGGGAGCACTGTTAACACTGGCTGAAAATGGCTAAATGTTCCTGAAGGGAAAGTGGGGACAAATGACAACAGATTTCTGACTTGGGGTGTTGGAGTTTTTGCAGGAATTGGCTAATGGCTGAGTTTTCCACAGCATCTTTTTAGCAGTCTGGAAGATGGGATAGGTGGCATGTGAATACAATCTGGAAAAGATTGCAGGTGGAGAAGACTCAGTAGTAACAGTATTTCAACTCTGGAGCATGACGAGGGGCTGGAGATATTAGTGCAAGGAAGTAATGAGTAGTGTAAGGAGCACTGATGTACAGCTCTGAAGTATGCAGCATGCCACTTGGCAGCATTGTATGGCACAGCACTCGGCTTCTGCAGCAAAATCCAAAGAGAAACAAAGCTCAGATGGGCACTAACAGCTGAAGCGGGTGTAGTGTGTGGCTACAAGTTGCCTGAGCCTTAAGGGCACATGATGGGGCTATCTAGCTGTGCAGGCTGAAGGCTTGGCTAGAGACCCGCTCTGCTCAGATACTTAAGAAAACAAAAAGAAGCCCTAAGAGTGAGATAGAGGTGGGGAGAAGATAAAAGAGATTTAAACATAAAGAAACCCATCTGCCCCTTTTCAGCCAGATCCTGCTGTGTTATCATATGCATTCAGTGATTTCCTGCAAGGAGTCTTTGTAAGCCTGGGTTGGTCATTCCCAGTTGTTGCTGAGAGTTTTGCTGCTGTATTTTGATACCTTTCAAACAACTTGATAGTCAGAATTTAATACAAGATGTCAGAGACCTTTTTCATTGGTTTTTTTTTTTTTAATTGCTTCAAAGTCCTTGTAGTTTTTTAATAGTCAAGAACTTTATTTGTTTTTAATGGACATTGAATACTTTCTGTGCACCCTTTTGGAACTGTTTTTCACTCGCACGCTCTCTGGTATTGTGCTACTGCCAGGATGGGTTAATGGAAGCACATATTCCAAGTATCAAGCAGATACCTGTCATTTACTTTATTCTGTCCCTGGTATTGTGCTACTGCCAGGATGGGTTAATGGAAGCACATATTCCAAGTATCAAGCAGATACCTGTCATTTACTTTATTCTGTCTATGTTGTGGTTGAGTTCCTGGGCTGGTTTGGAAATGAGGCTCAATTTAAGTGTATTCGATCCACAACTCACATGGATCAGAAAAATACTTCCATTATTTTCAGTCAATAAAAAGTAAGGCTTGGACAATGCTGCTCGACTTGAAGAATAGTCATCTAGGGAAATTTTTTGTCAATTTCAGGAAGGTCATTGTGAGTAATTCTGTAAAAGACAATGTGCCTTTGATTGTCATCAGTTCTCTTTGCTTTATTAGAAGGTCTGCTTGAACTCCAGGGTAGGATTTTGCCTGTTAGATCTATGCTTTGAAATGACAAAATGTGGATTGCTGACATTCTGGCTGGCTTTATAAGGGAAGGTGGACAGCTGTAATTAATGGGATAACGTGCTATAGTAATTTTCTCTACCTTAAATATTAGAAGGACATTTCTTTGTCCTGGCTGAATGATTTAATTACATTGGCTGAAGTGTTTATGTTCTAACTGTTGTCTTTAAAACTAAATATTAATCAAAACATTCCTTCCTGGAACAATTTCTACTAAGTAAAACTCTGATAGCATGGAAATCTGCTGAAAGTATATGTAACATTTATGGTGCAACAGAACTAGGTAAAAAATAAGTTCCCTTAATTCTTTAGCAGTAAAAAGGGGCAAATTCTTGGGCCTTGAGTTTTGTAATTTCAGTCTTTCCATCTGACAGGCATTGTTACAGCGACTGATTGATTTCTGTTTGTGTCTGTATCTTAGCTTCTAATGAGAGCTCAAAATATCTGGGAGTTTTATACTGAATTTTGTCCTCATCAATTGGATCCTGAAAAATATAAACCTGAAATAATTTCTATGGGAAAGGGTTAGTTTCTCTGCCTGTGAGGTTAAAGCCAGTGCCCAAAAGTCTGGAAATAAATTAACAATAAAGCAAAAGACATGCAAAGGAAAACTAGGAAACTTCATCAAGCTTTCTAAAGAGAATAAATTGGTGTCAACAGTCCTGAAGATGATGATGGAAAAGAGGTGTACTAACCATAGAATCATCAGGGCTGGAAAGGACCTCAGTGGATCATTCAATTCCAATGCCCCTGCCATGGGCAGGGAGACCTCACACTAGATCTGGTTGCTCAGAGCCCCATCCAGCCTGGCCTTTAAATAAATAAACTTCCAGGGATGGGGCTTCCATCACCTCCTTGGGCAACCTGTTCCAGTGTCTCACCACCTTCATGGTGATGAACTTCCTAGTATCCAGTCCCGATCTACCCACTTCTAGTTTTGCTCCATTCCTCCTAGTCCCATCACTACCTGACACCCTAAACAGTCCCTCACCAGCCTTCCTGTAGGCCTCCTTCAGATAATGGAAGGCCACAATAAGGTCTCCTCAGAGCCTTCTCTTCTCTGATGATGCATTAATGCAGATCCATCTCTTCACCTACTCTTATAACAATTTGCCCTGAAAAGGGGAAAAAAAAAAAAAGAATGCTAGGAGTTATTCTGTCTGCATCTCTGTCCTGAATATGAAATTTCACTCCCTGAATTTCAAGGAAGAAAATCCAGCAGAAAATTCTTGTGTGACCATCGAGCTTACTCTTTCTCACTGCTGTGTAGCCTCTCCTGAATTCAGCTGCTGCTGGTATCAAAGCGATCAGAGTCCTCATTAGGACTCTGATGCAGAGATGGCTGAAATCCACGGAAAAGACTGCAGTGACTTCACAGGTCTTGACTCAAATCCTGCTTGTGAAAAGGCTGAGAGACTCTGGGCTTCGTTCTCCCCCTGTCATAAATTAGACTAAGCACTGTTGTCACCAATGAACTTGCACCGGTGTAAATGGAAAGTGGATTAGGTTACAGAGGACTTTTTTAGGGTGTGGCACAGAGGAAAAGCACTACATTAAACTGATAGAAAAGCCAGTTTCATGGAATAGAAGAAAAGAGTGTTTTCTAGGAATAGCAACCTGGAAGCCACAAAAAGTGAAAGCCAGTATGTTTCCTGAAAACTGTAGTGTAGTAAGACTTGAGTTACACATCCCCACGTGGTCTACATTTATTCCCAACTATCTTACTGGAGCAGAAATTTTCAGCTTGCTTTCCAGGCCATGAAATAATCATGAACACTAAAGAAGTAAAACTATTTTCCCGATGACACTGTTATTTGGTGCTCTCAGAATTTTGCAAATCAAGTATTTTCTGGGTTTGGATGAACATATGGATTCTAAGGGAAAGGACATTAATGAATTCTCCAGAAAAAGGGATTAGGTTGAACAGGTCAAAAAAAGCCAAAGAGCTGTCTTTGATTCATAGTGCAAAGCAAGACCTATGTCTATCCTTCTTTCAATTTATTTTAGAACACTTAAAGGCTAAAACAATAACCTGAAATGCACTTACATGAGAAAGAGAATGGTGATGGAGACTTCTCTGAGTGGGACACATGGGGAGGTGGTTGGAGCCCCATCCCCTGGAGATATTCAAAATGAGGCTCGACAGGGCTCTGGACAACATGATCTAGATGAGGGTGCCCTTGTTGACTGCAGGGAGGGTTGGACTAGATGACCACCAGAGGTCCCCTCCAGCCCAGATGATTCTAATTCTATCATTCTTGACCTCCATTGCCTCAGTAATCTAGAGGAGAAGAGGTAAAGGAAAGAACAAACCCATTCCTTCAATGGAAAGGAGATAATTTTTCTTCAGACTCCAAAATGCTTTAAACTTCCTAAAGAACTGCACTATGTGCAGGAACCGGTGTGTTCATCATGGAAGAGTAATTCTTCCTGAGAAAGAAGCACAATTGCTATTGGATGAAGCATGACCTTTCCAAAATTACTGGAATCTCTCTTACATTTATTCAGTCACTGCTTGCTACATTAACCTTTGTGGTAATGAACATGAGGTCAATGGAATTTTTATCTCAAGGATATATTTTGATTATAACTTTTCCAGGTATTGACCAAGCATTCAAGTTGTGCCAGGGAAGGTCTAGGCTGGATGTTAGGAGGAAGTTGTTGCCAGAGAGAGTGATTGGCATTGCAATGGGCTGCCCAGGGAGGTGGTGGAGTCACCATCCCTGGAAGTGTTCAAGAAAAGACTGGACGAGGCATTAAGTGCCATGGTCTAGTTGACTGGATAGGGCTGGGTGATAGGTTGGACTGGATGATCTTGGAGGTCTCTTCCAACCTGATTGATTCTATGATTTCTAAAAGAGAACACAATAGATTAATCAGCAACAATTTGAGTGTAGTAGAAAAGAAAGAAAAATAGAAAGGAAAAAAAACCAACCCAACACTATGGACTATTTATTCCTTTATTATCCATAAATCCCTCATGTACACTGATTTATGTAGTAAATAATGTGTATATATACATGCAGATATTTTTATATGTGAGGAAACTCATATGTTTGATACAAACAAATTCATGTCCTAAGACAGACATGTTTGGAAGCTACAGGAAGTGTTAAGCTGGATGAAAATGGAGAAGCAGCATGCCCAGTGTGTTTAGCCAACAACCTTTGCAACAGCATAAGCCCAGCTCAGGCATGTAACGAACGTGTCCGAAATCTGAACCCTGCCTTTATTTTGTGAGTAGTTGCATGTGCAGTCACTCCATGTTCAGCTTTCCTTTTGCCTTTGTACATAACCTGACAGAGATCTTACACCTTCTGTCGTCTAATCTTCTGACACTTAGCCTTCCTTAAATTTGGTACATTTCTTTCCTGAAACCTTTAATAACCTGTTGACTTCTGTGTTCTTAACAAATCATCTCTTTTCTTGTTTGCTGCCCCCTCTACTTATTGTTCAAGGAAACGTATTCTAGAAACTTTGTGGAGACCACAGAATTATGGAAGTGTGTTGGTTGTGAGAGACTTTTAATAATGTTATCTAACCATTAATCTGGCACTGCCAGGCTGTAAGAGACTTTTAAGAGTGTCTCTCAGCACAACGTCTATATTTCTTTTAAATCACTCCAGGGATGGGGACTCCACCTCTGCTCTGGACAGCCTCTTTCAGGGATTGGCAATCCTTTAGGAAAATAGTTTTTCACTTGATGTCCCATCTAAACCTCCTGAGGCCATTTCCTCTTGTCCTGTCACTTGTTACTTTGGAGAAGAGACAAGCCCCTCCTTGCTACAATCTCCTTTCAGGTAGTAATAAAGAGGGAGAAAGTCTCTCCTGAGCCTTTTTATCACCGGGCTGAGCAACCCCAGTTTCTCAGTCACTCCTCATAAGACTTGTGCTCTAGACCCTTCACCAGCTTTTTAGGTTTTTTGGGGGTTTTTTTTGATGCTCTTCAGCACTTCAGCATCCTTCTCATAGTGAAGGGCCCAAAACTGAACACAGTGTTTGAGGTGTGGCCTCACCAGTGCTGAGTACAGAGGGATTATCACATCTAGGAAAGTGATTATCCCTCTGTATTAACCTAGGAAAATACAGTAGAGAAGTAACAGTGACATGACTTGATGCTTTCTCTTCAGAGAATCATAGAACCAGGTTGGAAGAGACCTCCAAGGTCATCCAATCCAACCTATCACCCAGCTCTGTCCAATCAACTACACCATAGCACTAAGTGCCTCATCCAGGCTTTTCTTGAACACCTCCAGGGACAGCGACTCCACCACCTCCCTGGGCAGCCCATTCCAATGCCAATCACTCTCTCTGAAGAACTTCCTCCTAACATCCAGCCTCGACCTCCTGCAGCACAACTTGAGGCTGTGTCCCCTTCCTCTGTTGCTGGTTGCCTGGCAGAAGAGACCAACCCCCACCTGGCTACAGCCTCCCTTCAGGTAGTTGTAGACAGCAATGAGGTCATCCTTGAGCCTCCTCTTCTCCAGGCTAAACAACCCCAGCTCCCTCAGCCTCTCAGAATATCCTCTGCAATCACAAACTTGACAATGCATGATCTCTCTGTATTTTAGAGACATTTTGCAACACAGGCCAGGATTGCAGGTTTAGGTTTAAAAGGAACATTGTTAAACACAGGATAACTCTTTATTTATATCTTTTTTTCACAAAGGTTTCTCTGCTGGGTGATTAAAGCATCAGAACCTGCTCTGAGGCTAGCTGCCTTTCAGAGCTCTAAAGAAACTCACCGCTGAATGAAAATCATTTCAGGAACAATTAGAGAAAAGGTCAGCATAAATTCTCCCTGTATCCATGGCATTAGCATCACCCAAGTGTCTCTTGCTTACAGTACGTTGTGACAAAGTAAAAGCTATTTCAGCTGTTCTATTGTGATGGCTGTTATTTATGGAACATAAAAGGATAGTGAAATACAAAAGGGTTTGAAAAGACCAGGGTAAGATCAGATAAAAAAAAAAGAGAGAGAGAAACAGGCATCTTGGGATGGTAACTACCCTGCCATGTACTGACAGGGAGGTTGTATATTTTTAGAATATACTGAAAGGAATGGTGCTTTTACTTAGGTTTTTATGGTTTACCATGAGATGCAATTTTCTGGCCTTATATGCAGTTGTAACAAAAGTCAGAGAGATTTTATGATAGCTGCCAGAGTTCATAAATGATGGCATACACTAAAATATTTATAGAACTGTAAAATCTTGATTTCTCTCTGGTTTAGCAGATGGGGTCCTAAAACTGGTTCCCAGATTGTCACATTTCTTTACCCTTTGATGACAAAGAAGCCTGTTATCACTTCCCCCCCCTTTTCCTCTGGAAATCAAGTTCACTAGTGTAATCAAGTTCATACTTCTATCCAATTATACGCACCAGGATCTTATGAATTAAGATGTGTCAGCCCTAGAAGATTTGTAATTGTTCAAGGCAAAGGGCCTGTCATTAAACACCAGGGCCTGAGCAGCCTTGCCATCTCCCTGACCAATGACCATTGACTCATGTCAATATAACTGCTCACCTATACATGGGTGAAAATCCACTTTCTGATCGTCATTCTGCTTTGACACAGCACAAATAGATGCTACTTAGACACTAGGACTTAGGTGCCTGGTTAGTGCAAAGCAGCTCTTTGTTTCCCTTCAGATTGTTTTGTTGTCCTCCAAGGAAATGGATCCTTGTAGCACTGCTAAACTTTGGAATTAAAATTGATAGGGCTGGCAGAAGCAGAATAAACAATCTGTGAAGCAGCATTTTTCAATTACTCCATGTTAGAAGACTTTTCATTAAAACTGAAGATGCAGAAGAAGAGGGGCTTTGACTGGCTGGATGGGTGGGCAGAGGCCAATGGGATGAGATTTAACAAGGCCAAGTGCAGGGTTCTACACTTTGGCCACAACAACCTCAAGCAGCGCTACAGGCTGGGGACAGAGTGGCTGAGAGCAGCCAGGAAGAAAGGGACCTGGGGGTACTGGTAGATAGTAGCTGAAGATGAGCCAGCAGTGTGCTCAGGTGGGCAGGAGAGCCAATGGCATCCTGGCCTGGATCAGGAACAGTGTGGCCAGTAGGACAAGGGAAGTTATTCTTCCCCTGTACTCCACATTGGTAAGGCTACACCTTGAATACTGTGTCCAGTTCTGGGCTCCTCAACTCAAGAGAGATGTTGAGATACTGGAATGTGTCCAGAGAAGGGTGACAACACCCTATGAGGAGAGGCTGAGAGAGCTGGGGTTGTTTAGCCTGGGGAAGAGGAAGCTCAGGGCTGACCTCATTTCTGTCTACAGCTAACTGAAGGGAGGCTGTAGTCAGGTGGGAGTTGGTCTCTTCTGCCAAGCAACCAGCAACAGAGCAAGGGGACACAGTCTCAAGTTGTGCTGGGGGAGGTCTAGGCTGGATGTTAGGAGGAAGTTCTTCACAGAGAGTGAATTGCCATTGGAATGGGCTGCCCATGGAGGTGTTCAAGAAAAGCCTGGATGAGGCACTTAGTGCCATGGTCTAGTTGATTGGACAGGGCTGGGTGCTAGGTTGGACTGGATGACCTTGGAGGTCTCTTCCAACCTGGTTGAGTCTATGATTCTCTGAAGAGAAAGCATCAAGTCATGTCACTGTTACTTCTCTACTGTATTTTCCTAGGTTTCTAGATATTAGCAGATAATGAATCAATGTGCAGTGCCTACACACCACTACCATACTTCAAATATTCTTTAAGCTAAGCCACATTTTGTTGCACTAATTGCCTAAATATTTATACATTAGAGAAGTAAACAGGGCTTGAAGCCTAGTTTTTCTGGATGCTATTTCAACTAGAAACACCTTCACTGCCTAGAACTAGTGCCTCAGACAAGATATTGATTAGCAAAATGAGGAATCAAGGAGGTGCAGTCAATAGAAGGAAACAAGGCTCTGAAAAGTAATTTTTAAAACCCCCAAGTGTCTCAATTTAAATTAATAGATAACCAAAGAAAGCAGAACACTAAAAATAGTGTGAACAGAAATGCATTTTGATGGTGCTGCAGTGTTTGGTTTATTGTTAATTCATAGTATCTAGTGGCATTTTGCCTGTCGAGGAGGAAGACACAACAACCAGGCACAGGTATGAGAATGCCAGGGTGAACTCTAGCAAATCTGAACATCAGAGTTCAGCAGAAATCATAAAATCATGCAATCAGTCAGGGTCGGAAAGGGCCACAAGGATCATCTAGTTCCAACCCCCCTGCCATGGGCAGGGACACCCTACCCTAGATCAGGCTGCCCACAGCCTCATCCAGCCTGGCCTTAAGCATCTCCAGGGATGGGGCCTCAACCACCTCCCTGGGCAACCCATTCCAGGCTCTCACCACTCTCATGCTGAAGAACTTCCTCCTCATGTCCAGTCTGAATCTCTCCACCTCCAGCTTTGCTTCATTCCCCCTAGTCCTGTCACCCCCTGAGAGGCTAAAAAGTCCCTCCCCAGCTTTTTTTGGAGGCCCCTTTCAGATACTGGAAGGCCACAAAAAGGTCACCTCGGAGCCTCCTCTTCTCCAGACTCAACAGCCCCAACTCTTTCAGTCTGTCCTCACAGCAGAGCTGCTCCAGCCCTCTGATCATCCTCATGGCCCTTCTCTGGACATGCTCCAGCATCTCCACATCCCTCTTGTAATAGAGGCTCCAGAACTGGATGCAGCACTCCAGGTGGGGTCTAACCAGAGCAGTGACTCTCTTTAACTAAGATATTCCAGCACATAGCACAACTTCACCAGCAGAGCCAAATCCATTTCTACCAGCTGAGAATGTGGTCAGTTGAATTCCATGATCTCTAGAGGTCCCTTCCAACCTCAAAGGTTCTGTATTAGAATACATTAGAATGTATTTTTTATATACACCCCCCCCTTTATTTCTTAGCTTACCATTCCTAGCTGCCTGACTATCCACCTTTTCCTTCCTTTCCCTTCTTTTTTTTATATCAGGAGAACAGAGGAACGAATAAATGATAACTAAAAAGAAAGAGCAAGGGAAGTGCAGAAGTTAAAGAATCTCTTATTCAGGCTCTGTAGGCAAAGTTTTTATGCAAACAGCAGTGATGAGTATTTTACTTTCTAAAGGAAGTCTTTATATCTTCAATAAAGTGCCACTCATTCCTAGAAGGCAGGATTTTCATTCTCTTGCTGTTTCTCCTCCTCTCACCGATGTCTCCTCCAGCACCTTTTTGTCTAAGTGCATTCTAAGCTTTTTATTTAACTATACAAAATAACAACACTAATTAGCAGTCTCTCTTTTTTTTTTTTTTTTTTAATGGAGTTTGGGAGAAGCATCTTAATGAATATTTATAGGGGCTGGGTTGTATGTGTGGATATGAGAATTGCTTTAAGCAGCTGGCCATCATCTGGGCATTGTTTGGCTTTGGTTTTAAGGGAATTCTGGGAAATTGTGTTATTTGTATCCAAAACAAAAGCAGTGTATTGCTACAACTTCTGCATATGTTACCTCAACAGCTTATTTCATAATTTCATTTCAAACATGAAATTGTAGTAGAGTATTTAGGAAAGATTCATCTGCAGATATGTTGACAGCTGCCTGGGCCGTGGAGACCTATCCAAATGCAGTGTGCTGGTGAGTCTGATTTGGTAGGAAAGAATTAAGGCTGCTAAGTTAATTTCTGTTCACCTCTGTTTTCTTTTGGAGGTAGCAGAAGGATATTAGATGATAGGCAACATCAAATGTGTTGCAGAGGGTATGTAAAGCTCTTTCTTCCAAACAAGTCATCTGACCACATGAGAACCCAAAATCCCTAAGCACTGGCCACAAATTTGCTTGCCAGAGCTTTCAGCCATCTGCCAAATGTCACCATTAGATTTGTTTTCATTTCTTTATTAGAAAACAGTGTTTGAAGTCTGGATTAGATCTGTGGAGGTGTTAGTACCAAACACCTTTCTAGCCAGTTGTGGGTAGCATAGGTGAATGTGCTCTCTGTCACCAGAAGGAGCACTAGAAAACATGTTTTCCTTTGGAAAAAGGCATGTTGAGCCTGGTGCTAATCAGTCAGGATTCTGAGATGCTGCAAGAGCGAAGCCTCACACAACTAGCTTCCATTTTTCTGACTGTCCTTACTACTTGGGCATGGACTCAGAGGTCATAGACAAATGTTACCTGCCAGACATATTTAAAAATTGCATTTAATTTGTGAATGAGAGTCTGGAAACCTCAATCTGTATAGAGTTTGCCACCTCTGAGCAGGCTTTCAGAAAACAGCGATTTTCATACTTGGCCTGAATTGTCACTGAACAGCAAGGTACTGTCACAGAATCACAGAACTGTAGAGGTTGGAAGGGACCTCCAGAGATTATTGAGTCAAACCCCCTGCCAAGGCGGGATCCCCAGGGGTAGTTTGCACAGGAATGCATCCAGGCAGGTTTTGAAAGTCTCCAGAGAAGGAGACTCCACAACCGCTCTGGGCAGCCTGTTCCACTGCTCCATCACCTTCACTGTAAAGAAGTTTCTCCTCATGTTGAGGTGAAACCTTTTATGTTCCAGTTTGTAGTCACTGCTCCTTGTCTGTAGAACTTTTCACTTACATCCTCAAATACATTCTGCTTGTGTTAGAATCACAGAATCAGTCAGGGTCAGAAGAGACCACAAGGACCATCTAGCTCCAACCCTTCTGCCATGGGCAGGGACACCCTACCTTAGATCACGCTGGTCAGAGCCTCATCCAGCCTGGCCTTAAGCATCTCCAGGGATGGGGCCTCAACCACCTCCCTGGGCAACCCATTCCAGGCTCTCGCCACTCTCATGCTGAAGAACTTCCTCCTCACGTCCAGTCTGAATCTCTCCACCTCCAGCTTTGCTCCATTCCCTCTAGCCCTCTCACTACCTGACAGTGTTGTAGCTGGTAGTCTGAAGTAAAAAGGAATTTACTAGTCTAAAGAAGTTGCTCAATTGTCCTGAAGAGAAAATTCGAACTGTCAGATGGTGGCTTGTCGTGTAACTTTCTTAGGTTACTTGATGGGCATTCAAGTGACCTATTACTTAAGAAAACTATTTTGAGATCGAAGATGTTTTGGAAGGTCTAAGGTTTAACTTCTTGAAATATTGGGTGCTCCTTACATCATTCTAGATATCTTTGTACAGACTGCCCAGAGAGGTTCTGGAGTCTTTTCCGCAACAGTAAATTGTAATCTCTTGTCATTTATTCAGATTGGTGAATTTCTTTTGTTTTCAGACAGTGCTTTTGAAGTGTTGGACTGTTCATCTGTTTTACTCAGTATCTCAAAATGCCTTAGTACTGTCTGAGAATGCACACAGCCAGGGACTTTTGAGGTGTCCACAGCCCCACAGAGGGAGAGGAAAATTGTCCTTGTGTGTTCACCGTGTAACGGATTCAGTAATGGTCCTGTACACTTTTATTTTGGACATGACCAGAGGTGAAGTAATTACATTCCTACCTGCAACGAGGTGAAGCCCTCATGCTCAGTCTAACAGAAAACAAGAAGCATCCCTGATTATTCCAACTCTTTTTTGTGTAGTTCAGCAAATCTGTTCTTTTGCTGGAAGTAGAGACCTTTCTTTGCCAATCTTTTCCATCCCTCCGTGGGAACAGCGCATGGCTGGTAAATCAACACAATTATTATTCTATTCCAGAGGACACACAGTGATTTACATTTATATGCCAACATTTTCTTCTGTGTTGCCCCAGCAAGAGCTGGGAAATGATTTATAGGGATGCAGAAGTGCTGGCACAGATGTTACACGGCCTCAGCATGTTTGCGTTGCACAGCGTGACAGACGATTCTGGAAGGGTCGATGCACAGGTATGGTGGGAGGCAGTGCCCGTGCCAGCAGTGCCCATCCGGCTCTGGTGTGAGGCAAACCCTGGCCTTGCTGCTGGCAAACAGATTTGGCATCTGTCTTTCTAACAGGTCACTTCTGCACGCTGCACTTTGGGGAGGAGGATTGTTTGGTTCTTGTAATTAGTTGCTTCTGTTGAATTCCTAATGGACTTGTGGATCATAAAAACCTTTCTGTGGTGGAACAGTTGGCAGCTTCATTTTATGTATTTATTTATTTTTCTTCCTCTCTCTGCTGCCTGCCACCCCTGTAGAGGTGGCTGGATACGTTCATGGGATAAAAATGTACTGTGTGATGGGAACTATCTTTCTCCTTCTTCAGTGAGGGTTGCATTACTGGGATGTCTGCTTTTTGGTTTTAAGTATTATCAGAGCAATAACTTAAATCCACACTTCGTTGGGAAGAATAAGCCTTCAGGAGGTTAGATTGTCAATGCTGTATTCCCTCTGAAAGATTTAACTCAAGTAGCTTGCAGATATTTCATGTTTCGTGATGTGGTGAAGGGTGGGAGGCCAACTGGTCTAATTGATGCAGTACTGATCCAAGTGTCTCCTTTTTCTCTGCATTGCCATTTCATTTTTTACCTGAACTAATTCAAGGCCCTAAAGTTCACCATGTACCCACGGTCAAAAGGAAACAAGGCTTTCCACTCTCTGCTACCACACTTTTGCAGTTCCTCCTCTTTGGAAAAAGAAGAGAAAGCTCTGGGGAGACCTTTAGAGCAGCATTCCATTTCCTGAGTGGGCTGCAAGAAAGCTGGAGAGGGACTTTTGACAAGGGCTTGTAGTGGCAGAACAAGGGACAATGGCTTTGAAGATGGAACAGAGGTGAATTAAGTCTGGAGATTAGGAAGAAATTCTTTAGAGTGTGCATGGTGAGACACTGGAACAGGTTGCCCAGGGAGGTTGTGGATGTCTCCTCCCTGGAGGTGTTCAAAGCCAGGTTGCATGAGGCCCTGAGCCAGTGGCAGGTGTCCCTACGCATAGCAGGCAGGTTGGAACTGGATCATCTTTAAGGTTCCTTCCAACCCAAGCCATTTTGTGATCTGTGATTCATCAATATCTGAGACTGAAAAGGGCTAGGCATTGGGGGCAGTTATGAACCCTGCCACTTTCCCTGATTTGACTTGGTCTGTAGAAGAAAGTCTGATGTGAGTTACTTTTTGACATTCCTTGCAAACATCTTCCCAGGGCTGTGAAAAGTAAATCAGAGCTCCAGTTTGTGGTTCAGCTTGAACATGTTCAAAATAGCCATTCTCTGCCTCTGAGGTTGTTCAGCCTGAAGCACTGAAGGCTCTGAGGAGAGCTTCTTGTGGCCTTTCAGTACTTAAAGGGAGTCTATAAGAAAGATGAGGACAGTCATTTCAGCAGAGCTTGTTGCTGATAGGATAAGGGGTGGTGGTTTGGAAATAGGGGAGATTTAGACTAGATAGACGGAAGATGGTTTTTAGGCTGAGGGTGATGCAGCACTTTCCCAGATAGGTGGTAGATGTTTCCAGATCCCTGCTAACATTCTAGGTCAGTTTGGACTTGATGATCTTGAAGGTCTTTTCCAACCTGATTGATTCTGTGGATGGGACTCTGAGCAGTCTCCTGTAGTTGAGGATGCCCCACCAAATGCAGGGGAGTTGGACTAGTTGACCTTTAAATGTCTCTTCCAACCCGAGGCATTCTATGATGTCTCTCTAGGAGGCCTTCTCCATGGGAGGAGACAGGTCAGGTTTATGTTATCTCCTAACCCGCCTAGTCCTGCCTCCTATAGAAATGGCCTAGCCCTAGGTGGCTGAATTCTACAGCTCCAGGCCATATGGTAGAATGGCTTTTGAGACTGGAGATTAGCACCCTGTTTTGGTCAAATTTGCCAGCAAGAGGAAAGAGAGAAAAAACTCCCCTCTTAGTTGCAACAGTGGCAATGTACCTGGTTAAAAAGATGAACCTGGTCCTTAAATGTGCTGAAGGGTACAATAGACAAAGTGATTAAAAAGCCAAACTCTTCACAGGACGTAAGGCAAAAATTTATGTTCTGTGCATTAAGAATCATAGAACGGTTTAGGTTGGAAGTGACCTCTAGTTCCAACTCCATGCTATAGGTAGGGACACCTCCCATTAGAACAGGTTGCTCAAGGCCTCATCCAACCTGGCCTTGAACACCTCCAGGGCATCCAGAGCATCCAACGCCTTCCTGGGCAACCTGTTCCAGTGTCTCACCACTCTCACTGTAAAGAACTTCTTCCTAACATCTAGTTTAAATCTCCCCTCTGCCAGATTAAACCCATTACTCCTCATCCTGTCATTACAAGACCTTGTCAGTAGTTCCTGCCCAGCCTTCCTGTAGGCCCCCTTCAGATACTGGAAGGTGACTACAAGGTCTCTTCAAAGCCTTCTCTTCTCCAGCCTGAAGAGCCCCAAGTCTCATAGCCTGTCCTCATAGCAGAGGTGCTCCAGCCTTCTGAGCATCTTTGTGGCTCTCCTCTGGACTGGCTGTAACAGTTCGACGTCCTTCTTGTGTTGGGGGCTCCAGAACTGTACACAGAGAGAGATTAAATAAGTAAAACTGAAGCACAAAGCAAATTCCTGTAACCTCCTGGTTTGAGAAGCATTGTTATAAACTCGAGAAGAGTAGTCTCTGTGGTTTGCAAAGGCCTTGGTTTTGAGTGGCACATATTATTGGAGAATTGCTGCTTGGACGCACCAGGTTCATGCGAGGTTTGGCAGAGCAGATGGTAAGAGTGCACAGGTGTAGCTCACTGCTTAAGTCATTTGGTAGAGAAGTGATGATGATGAAAACAGAGGAAAGAGAATTACACCTTAGTCACAGAAATTCAAGCTGCAAGTGTGTATGTTTAGACTAGATATTAGGAAACATTTTCATGGAAAGAGTGGTCAGGCATTGGAAAGGGCTGCCCAGGGAAGTAGTTGAGTCACCAACCCTGGATGTGTTTATAAGTTGTTTGGATGTGGTTTAGGGTGAACCTTGTGGAGTAAGGATATTGGTTGGACTTGGTGATCCCGAGGGTCTTTTCCAACCTGAATGTTTCTGTGATTCTGTAGAATTAGACTTTACAATACTCAGACTTCCATAATGTCAGGTTTTGTGGCTTTATCAGAGGGAAGAATTTAAGCCCATGTGTAGATGGAATTAAATAATGGAATAAAGTCTGGCTCACATTTGGGGCAAATCTTCTCCTTTTCAACTACACACAATCCCATTGCAGGTGGTAGATTGTACTCATTTCTATCAGGACTAATGTTCTGTTTCTGATGGCTAGGGTTTACTGAGCAAAACAGGCTTTAGTGACTCCCTGTAGCAGTAAACAACCTCCCTGTGGGTCCTCTGGAATACCCCAACTCCTTCATTCAGCACCAAGAGATCTCCAAGCACTTAGTTCACAAACAACCCAAGCATTATTTTTACCACGCTTTACTCTTTCTCCCAGGGGGAGTTCTTGGCTTGTGTTCTCTCTCTTTATTACAGCTTTAATCTTATGATGTGAACTGGGGCTTGTTTACATCTTTATTTTTAAAGTTTTTTTTTTTTTTTTGTGTGTGTGTGTTTGCAAGTGCATGCACTAAAGATCTAAATTGACAGATGCCTTTTTGTAGGACTGAAATGACACATCTAAGTTTTACTGCTCTATTCCCTGTATTTGCATTTTTAATTACTTGCATCATAGTTTATTAGTTTGTTACCTGATGAAGAATTCCAGCTAATTAATTTCACCTGGAATTATATGCTGGTATATGAGAAATTATACTTGGCCATTTGTGGAGACCAGCTGTGTATTAGGAATATTTGATCCCCATCTGAAAGATTAAGAGGGAAAAAAAAAAAGCCAAGAGAAAACAGCTGACTGTAAAAGCTAGTCCCTTTTTTTTCTTAAGCCCTAAAGATATTATTATTGGCAGATATCCTTTATTACTCACTCCATATACTGCACATTAACTCAGAAGTTTGTTCTAACTGAACATTATTCAGTCAGATGACTTTTTTCTTCATCCATTTCAGCTTTAATTTGTAGTAAAGCTAATGTTGTCGAGCTCCATCCATATGCAAAGACTCATTTGTTTCCATTCCAGCACCACTCACAGAGATACAACTTCACTTTGACCACAGTTTTAGGCTTTGTGTTTTTTCTTCCAATGCAATTTCGTTTTTCTGAGTGAAATTAAGGGGAGAGGGGAATGCTGATTAAGAATAGAGGCATATTATGAAAAGCTACCTCTGAAAGAAAGGAGAAAAGAGACTATGAAATGGGACCTGATCTTGAACATACACACACGCACACGTGCACATACACACTCTCCCTCCATGGATATTTCTGGTTTGATTCTTTGTCTGCACTGACAACAGATGGTGTTTTAATAAAGTCCAGTAGGAATATTACTGTGAGTAAACAATCCAATGCATGCCAACTTCATAATTGCTGGGTACTGATACAGCCTCTTACCTGATGAATCCAAATTGGGAGGAAACCAACTGTGCACACACCTACTGGCAGCAGCCAAATCCGCAACTGTGGTACGCTCCAGCATCGAGCTTCACCACGGAAGGTAAATTGCAGCTCCAATCATCTTTCTTGGCAGCAGGCTCGGGGAACAGCTGCCATCTGGCTTGTCATCAAAGTGTGGTCACCGAGTTTCTGGGAGATGGAATAGCTTGCTTTTTTACCTTGACATGCACAAAGATTGCAATCTTTGCCTTTACAGGTATCTCTTAAAATAACATTCTTGGTTTCCTGAGCCAGAGATTTACCAAGTGGGATTTTCTTCTTTAAGTGATTCCCACGCCTTTAGGGACTTGAAGTCTGAACCTGTTATATGCTAATTAAAGATTCACACCCACATGACTTGTCAAAGAGATAAATCTTACTCATTTGTTTTCATCATTAACAGGGGAAAAAATGGTAAGAAAGACCATGGCTTACGTTAGCAGATTTATGTGGAAATGTTTGTTTTTAATAGTGGAGGTGCAGTTAGGAGCATTATTCCCACCACTGTTGATACAATCCAGTATGGAAATTACAGCTTGGCAGAGAAGAAGGGGGTGAAAAACAAAAAAAGAGGGAATTCAAATACTCAGGATGAGCATCCCAGCTAGAAGTGACTGTATAAATGGCACCCACTAAGTAGCTGTCCATGCAGTGCATGACAAGATCATTATTTATATATTCAGATCTTTAAAGGCAGTGGTAGATTAAAGCAGAGGAGAAGCAGACAAGTTCCTTCCTCCAAGGAGGCTATTCTATGGCAGTATCTAGATGCTTTCTTTCCATTGGATTCCAGCAGGTGTAATGGACATGGGCATAACTTTATTTCCATCAGTAATTCCTAGTCTTGAGAATTTAGTCTGCAAATGCTGTGCAGGAGTCTAATCTTGTAAAATTTCACAGAATCACAAAACTGTCAGGCCTGGAAGGGAGCTCAAAGATCATCCAGTTCCAAGCCCCCAGCCATGGGCAGGGACACCTCTCACTAGATCAGGCTGCTCAGAGCTCTCTCCAGCCTGGCCTTAAAAACTTCCTTTCAGATCAGATTGAAATACTGATCAAAACTCCAGATAAAGCTCAAACGAATTAAAATCCCAGTTTTAAATCTCCAGTAAATATAATTTTGGGAAATTTATTTACTTTATCCAGTTGCTTTCTGTTGAGGAGAGTTGAGTCTATTTGTTTCATTGTTGCTTTATTCAAGGGACTATTGGTGGAGAGTCACATAGAGGCTGCAAATAGAGGGGACTGGAGCATGTCTCCAGTGATGAAAGGCTGAGAGCCCTGGGGCTGTTTAGCCTGGAGAAGACTGAGAAGGGGATCTTACCAATATCTAAAGGGCAGGGGACAAAAGGGTCAGGCCAGACTCTTTTCAGAGGTGCCCAGGACAAGGGGCAATAGGCAAGAAAGTGGAACACAGGAGATTTCATCTGAATATGGGAAATAACTGCTTTCATGTGAGAGTGCTGGAGCAAAGGACCAGGCTGCCCAAAGAGGTTGTGGAGTCTGATTTTCTGGAGAGATTCCAAAGCTACCTAGACATGTTTCTGGGCAAGCTGCTGGGGGTAACCCTGCTGTAGCAGGGGATGGAGCTTGATGATCTCCAGAGGTCCCTTCCAACCTCCACCATTCTGTGATCCTGTGATTACATTACTGTCTTTCAAGATACTTTTACATCAGTGAATCTGTGTTTTCAGCCAGGAAACTAACTGAAAAAAAATCAGCTGTGGTGTTATTCACAGGCCTTTGAGGGATCAAGAATATTCTTTAGTGAGGATTACCAGGCTTTTAGCATGAGAGCAGAAAATTTTGCTCTGCATTTGGAAATTCTATTGCATTCAGAACTTGCAACTGCAGGTGACTTTGCCCACAGTAATTGTTTTGTACAAGGAATTAAGAGGCATAGAAGGCTGCTCCTTCTACTTAAAGCTGCAGTTGTAAAGCATTGCTCAAAAGGGTTCTGCTTCTTTCTGAGAGTTTACAGTTTGTTCTAACTAGAGGGAGTTTTGATGTGAATCAGTGGATTTGGATATATATATAAATAGGGACTCCTCCTGCTCCACCCAGGCTTTTGCTTACCAGGCCAGAGGCCAGCATAGATACAACTTTTGTGCTACACAGTGCTAAAAAGTGTATTTATGGACTCCTCTGCTAAAAAACTTGCATGCTTAATACCTTTATGATGATTAGTCTGTCAGTGCTGGGCAGGGTTAGTTTAACATATGCTTTCTGTTTAAATCTGCTCGATCCACAGCTAATTTAGACAACACCTTTAGTCTTTCTAACTTACAGCTGACAACAGTTTCTGAATAGGTGTGGATGAATGCTAGACGAATAGCCAGTTAATATGCTGCTAAGTAAATGTACAAGGGGGAGGTGTGGATGAATGCTAGAGGAATAGCCAGTTAATATGCTGCTAAGTAAATGTACAAGGGGGTGTTTTGGCAAGAGTTAGGCTGTTGTTCAGTGCCTCCAATACAACTGAACAAGTTCTCAATGGGAAAAAACCTTGGTGGAGATTAAAGACGTGTTCCTGGTAGTTGCCTGACACAGCAGTCTGACTGCAGAGTGCCACTGATGGACAGAAAACTAAGCTGTATGAAAATGTTTACCAACTTTCTGCTGGACAACTGTCACAGTTTGGTCATACCCACAGCTAGGTGGTATTTCAACAAGCAGCTGCCAGCTGGCTCAGGCACCTGGTGAAACCTCAGGCTTTCTATGGAGAGGAAGAGCTGTAACACTTTCAAACCTTACGGGGGCTGGGAGATGAAACAGCTTCATCTGTGGGGCAGAATAGGATACCAGTGACAGCATCACACTTCTCCTGTTCTTAGCTTTCTGTTCCCATGTATTGGGATCAGGCAATCAGAGAGATTGTACGGTCCTGCTCTGGCAGGGGCATTGGGCTCAATGATCTCTTTGGGTCCCTTCCAACCCCTAACATCCTGTGATCCTATGAATTGCAAATTAAGAATCAGGTCATGTCAGCTCCAGAAAATATTCCAGTCATGGTTATATGCTGCAGAGAGCTGTTATTTGAAAGCCATGAGAAGACAGGTTGGACAAGAGAAGGCAGTATGTACTGCATGCCGACAAACACCGAATTCACAAAATTAGTATCTCCTCTTACTTGAGAGCAGAGGTTGTGAAATTGCTTCCTACATCAGGACCTGGGGCTCTAAACATTGACTTACAGCAGAACAACTTAATTTGGCCATGAGCCAAAGCAGAAACAATGAGAGAATCTGAAAAGAGATGGGAGAAGCAGTCATAAATCTAGCACTTAACGAAGGATTGATCCAGCAGAGTGATAAGAGGAGTTTATCTCATCCATCAGCTAACCTTGAGATCGCCTGACCTGAAATCCATCCAGTCCTGTACACTAGCAGTTGTCCATGGCTTTACAAGATTGAGTAACACTTTGGGGCTTCTGTATAGCATGTAATATTCAGAGCAAGCTTTGCTGTGGTTTTCTGAAAGAACTGACTCTAACGTAGATGGTTATGTGTCCATATCTCCCTCCACCTTCATGGCAACTTGTAGCAGATTCTTGGCATCCTTAGGTCCTGGGAAAGGGCTAACATTTCTAACATCAACAAGTCAGCCTCCATAATCCATAAATCAATGCAACGATGTCAGATCTGATGCCTTTTTTTGTCAAAATGCCAGTTACAAGTATAACTAAATAACTCTCCAAAGCTGAATTCATACCTGAGCTAGATACACCTTCCTGTAAAAGAAACAGAAAATACATCACCTTACCCTTCCATGCTGTAACTAACATTCAGGCTCCAGAGGGAATGGAGGCTGCTGGGTTTTAGTGTTCATTAGAGCAGCTCTCTGTAGTCTTCACAGACTGAATAATAATTCTTTTTTTTCAGATACAAGTATCCTGTTTCTATTGATATCACAAAATGTTAGATGTTGGATGGGACCTCCAGAGATTATCAAGTCCAATATCCCTGCCAAAAGCAGGATCACCTAGAGCAGCCAATTGATATGGCTCCATTCGGAGTGAGGAGAGAGAGGGAGAGCAGTAATGGACAAGGGAAAACACACAGACACAGGAGCTTAGTTTCTCTTAATTGGAAACAATGGACAGACCAAGTGTCCTTCCATTCCTGTGACTTCAGTAAAGCTGTGGAAGGGAAATGCCTGCTTAGAAAAAGTGTGCATCCAGGAATTGATCCAGTCCTGAACCTTCTCACAATCTGGAGCCATCTGGACTTGCTGAGGTAGAGCATCCCGTGACAGAGATCCATAGCTGGGTTGACATAGGAACTTTCTTGAAGCCTGTTGCTGGTATGAACTGGCCTCCAAAGGTTAAACTAGAAGTATAAGACTCAAATCACAGTACAGAATAATAGAATGCTTTAGCTTGGAAGGGATCTTTAAAGCTCATCTAGTTCAACCTCCCTGCAGCAAGTAGGGACATCTTCAACTAGATCAAGTTGCTCAGAGCCCCATTCCACCTGACCTGGATTTTTTCTAGGCTTGAGATATTTACCACCTCTTTGGGCAACTTGGCCCAGTATTTCATCACCTTCAGTATGAAATATTTCTTCCTTGGGTCTAGTCTAAATCTCCTTCTGTAAGCCTCAAAATACAGGCTTCAGGGTCTGCAGCCCAGCTTGCAACTGAAGTCTAACTGCAGATAACTCTCTCTTGTTCAAAAAAATGAACATCTGCCTGGGGCCCCTGTCCAACCTTACCCCCATAAAATGCTCATTAAAAGTCTGAGCTCAATAAATCTGAACTTCCATTGCTGGCCTACTTGACTTTTACTGTCCAGATCCAAAAGAAATGTTGTCAATACTTTATCTAAAAGGATTTTCTGCTGTTATTTGTGGCTCAACTGTAATCATTTAGGAGTTATCAGAAGAGCTTATTGAGAGGGCATTGTCAGAATGTGGAGCTGTTGAGATAAGCTTTGCTGTGACTGGCCACCATTCAATTGCACCTCCTCCACATGTGTGGCCTGTTGGTAAAGCCAGTAAAGATCTCCCAGCTGAACATGGTGGTATTTCACATGGTAAAGCCAATCTTCACCCTAGGAAAGCGTGTGCTTAATTTTAAGCACATCAGTATCGCTTAAAGGCAACTAGATTATTTGGATGGCAAAAAGTGAAATATGCACTTAAAATTGAAAAGCTCCACAAACCCCAATAAACTAACTAAATGACATGCAAGATCAGTTTTCTTTTAATAACAGCAGAAACAAAACCCTAAACAAATCAATCAAACAAAATGCCCAACCCTAAACCAAAACCTGATTCCCTCCCCATGAAAAGAGCATCAGACCCAGACCTTCCCCCCCCCAAACTGGCTCAACACTCAGCACAGGGACTGGATTTTTCCAAAGAGCTCAGCTCCCATTTACATTCTTAAATACAGGCCAGATTACAATCTAATGTTTAGAGCTCTTTGGACATCTGGCCACTTATTTTTATGCCAGAGCTAAAGCCTTCTAGAAATCTGGTCCCAATTGTGGACATTTAGGTCTTTTGAAAATTTCACCCCATGGAAACTACTTTTATAACAACATTTTTTTTTCCCCCAAAAGGAAGAGCCATGAAATGTAATTATTCTGCGTACAATCTCCACACTTCAAATATAATTGTTGACACTTTTTGCCTGTTAAAAATTCCAGACAAAATAATATTTTCCCCCCTCATCCTCATAGAATTTGAGGTCTATATGTGCACAGAAAGATGAAAGTTTTATTCTATAACTACACAATATTGCTCCAAGATTAGAAGTAGTGGAGGAGTCATATATAGGAAGAGATAGAGAGATGCAATTCAGAATAAATGGATATCAGTGTCATGGGTTAGGGCTGGGCTGGCTACTAGAAAAGCGACAGACACCCTCTATGAATGCCTCTCCTTTCCCAAAGGAAAGAGAAAGGGAATAAGAGAGAAACAGATAGACTGGGAAAGAAAACTAAACCAGCTTTAATTAAAATAACAATAAAATGAAATAGATAAAACTGTACCCAAAACTGAGATTCAGCCCAGCCCTCCCTAACGGCAGTTATAATGCCGGCACCACTGGACTCTGTGGCAGACAGAAACCATAATCAGGAGCTGGATTCTGGAACTGGATTCAGGAACACACAGATCAGGATCAAAGGCAGAATCCAAAGGTGTAGTTGTTATTTGACACTGGCCATTGAAAAAGGGGCTTGACCCTGGTGATCCTTCCACTTTAGCCCGAGTATGATGCCCATGGGATGGAATCACCTGTTGGTAATCTTAAGGTTACCTGTCCTGTCCACTCCTCCCTGCAGGTGCCACCTCTTTCTTACTTCACCATGGCACACAAAATTTAGCAGTGATCTTGATCTGTTCAGAAGCAAGTCTAAGGAAGAGCCTTTCTGCACCCCACTCCTTGGCAGTAGCTCTAACTCTCAGCATAATCACTGCTAGAAGCAGTCACTGCCTGTGAAAACATGGCATTGAATTCAGAAAGTGCCATCAGTGAGCAGAGACTCGGCTGAAAAATCAAATCACTGACCAGAATTAGTTCTGTTCTACCTCAAAGAAGGATACATAACATGACATGAACTTGTATTACCATTTGTACCAAAGAGCCAAGTGTCTTACAAATAATAATGGAAAGAAAAAAAATAATTTTATCTGAGAAGGCCTTGGAACCAATCAAGCTGTGGAATCTTTATTCCCCTTGCAAAAATATAACTGATCCTTTGGTGGTTATATTTGCCCTTCAAACGCTATGGTTGTAATTGCTATCCTGCTGTGAACAAAGACCGATCAAGCCACCCCAAGGGAAGCCTCTTTGCAGTACTGCTTACCTCACTGGGGTAGCTAATCTCTCCACATAAACAGGACTTGACTGCCTAACTTCTGGATTTAATCGTAACAGCACCGTTTAACTGCTGCTTGCACCAAATCTGAGGAAGCAGGCTGAGGTGTCTAAACAACATCATTTCTAGTGAACAACCTGCCATGGCTGTTCCAGTGAGAAGCTTGCATGGGGACAGCTAAAAGGCTTCATTTTCCAGCTGAAGAGATATATGATGAAAATTAAGTAGCATCTTAATTCATTAACTACTCTCTTCCTCTACCTCATTCTTTACCAATGAGTTCTGGAGGTGGAAGACACCTATTAGATCATGCAATGCATCTCCTTTCCAAGGCATGGCCATTCCCTCCAGTGACCACCTTCCTCCCCAAAACTATTCTGGCAATCTCAGATGGCAGTGGTTTCACAGCACCCTGTTAGAGACTATGTGCAAAGCAGAATTATTTCCTTATCCTCTGGTTTCACTCTGACAAAATCTTTCACATGGGTTTGCCATCTTTCCTTCCAGTGTTGGCACACCACACTAGAAGTGCCAGCACATACTGGTCACACTGACAGCAACAGCCCTCTCCTGGAAATTCCAGTCTGGGATCATTCCAGTAACCAGTGTTGAAATGCAGGTGGGACTCAGTATGATTGTTTCACATCACATGTGCTCGAGCATGACCACCATGTCTGTCTGTCCAGGCCAACTACATCTTGGGCAACATCAAAAGCAGTGTGGCCAGTAGGTCAAGGGAAGGGATTCTGTCCCTCTACTCTGCTCTGATAAGAGCCCAGCTGTAATGTTGTGTCCAGCTCTGGAGTCCTCAGGACAGGAGAGACATGGATCTGTTGGAGCAGGGCCAGAGAAGACCACAAAAATGAACTTGAGAGATGGAATCCTTCTGTTAGGAGGACAGGCTGAGAGAGTTGGGATTTTTCAGCCTGGAGAAGAAAAGGGCTTGTAAGAAAGATGGGGACAGTATTTTTAGCAAGACCTGTTGTGATAGGGCAAAAGGTGATGGTTTTAAACTAAAAGAGGGGAGATTTAGACTAGATCCAAGGAATAAATTTTTGATATTGGGGGTGGTGAAACACTGGCCTGGGTTGCCAGAGAAGTTGTAGATGTTCCTTCCTTGGAGACATTCCAGGTCAGGTTGAAGACGGCTTTGCTTCCTGCAGGGGTCTTGAACTAGGTGATCTTTAAAGTTTCCTTCCAACCCAAATCATTGCATGAATCTGTGATGCTTCTATATTGACAGGTAAGGAGGAAATATGCAAAGTTTGGCAGCACTCTTAACCTCCTCCCCACCACCTATCCCCATTCATGCTGTTAAGTGAGAGGATTTTACCTCCACCTTGGAAATCCTGAGTTGTAAATTAGAGGCCACTGCCAGCAGCTGTCCAGCAATGTGGAATTCACCTTTACCTGAATTTCAAGACTCACGTTGATGCTTAAGTACTTAGCAGGGTCTAAGGTAGGAGTTTGGTAATTAAAATGCACCCTATGGAGCACACAGGCAATTACATCAAAGAGTATGGTTAAAGAATAAATAACCATTGCCTTGCCTAACTATCAAGGACAGGAGAGGTTATCCAGGAATCTGTATTTACACCACAAAGCTTATTTATAGCCTTAAAGAGATGTTGCCACATGCATGCAGAGTTGCTCTTATCTTAGTTGGATGGAGCATTGTGGAGTCTAAGCCCTCTGGGGCTCGCAGCCTTACCATACCAACATCTGAACCTTGTGATGGGCCTGGGGAGGTAGGCATGCACTCAGCAGCACTGTCACTACCCCAGTGCACAGTCACTGTCATGGTGTGAAGGCCTGAGGGGAAAAGGGTGTGGTGGAGTCAGAAAGAGAAGTCTGCCTTTGGAAAATAGGATTTGATGAGTAGGTTGGGCTTCTTGCACATGACTGAGAAACCTGAGCCTTGCTCCCAGTTTGAAACTATATGAGCTTCCTTCCCAGAAGGAATGCTGTTTCCTGCCAGCTCATCTTTCTGTCAGGAGGAGTGAGAGAGTCATCTGCATTCAAAAGACCAATTTATCATCCTAAGTACAAGAAACTCTTTCTTGGATCCAAATAAGGCTTTCAAAAATCTGCTTGACTCAGGACTGCAGGTTGCCAGCTACATTGGCAGCAGCAAAGCTAGCGAGGAGTCTAGAGCACAAGTCTGATGGGGAATGGCAAAGAGAACTGGGATTGGTTAGCCTGAGACAGGGAGGCTGAAGGGAGATCTTCTCATTCTCTACAACTACCTGAAAGGAAGTTGTAGCAAGGTAGAGGTTGGTCTCTTCTCCCAAGTAACGAGTAACAGGATAAGAGGAAACAGCCTCAAGTTGCACCAGAGGAGGTTTAGGTTGGATACAAAGAAAAATTTCTTCCTCCCCAAAGGGTTGCCAGGTCCTGGAACAAGCTGCCCATGGAAGTGGTGGAGGTGTTTAAAAGTTGTGTAGCTGTGGTGCTGAGGAACATAGTTTAATAATGGACTTAGCAGTGCTGAGTTAACAATTGGACTTGATGACCTTAAAGCTCTCCTCCAACAAAAAGGGTTCTACGATTGCATATATGGCAGTGAAGGAAAGTGTAGTCCATTGGCTCCATGCAGCGTTTGTTATTAGTTCACTTTTGATGCCCTCCTTGCCATTCACCTCAGTGTTGGGACTGTTGTAACTGGGCTTTCCTAGATGCACAGCTTCTCTTGTTTGTTGTAGGTGGAATCTGACTTGGCTTTCTGAATTTTGTTCATGGAAATAGACATCTTTCAAGCCCCTTTTAACCTCCAGTTCATAGGTTTGCACTTGCTCTCCCTATTCTTCCACACAGCTTTCTTTCTGTGTTTGTTTGTTTGCTTAATTGTTTCCTTTTTTTTTTTTTCCCTTTTTTTTTGGTTATTGTTTGGTCTTTTTTTTTTCTTACCAAGATAACACATTTTTGTACCAGTGACAGACAATCCTGATGCTGCTTTCTTTAAAAAGAACCCCCCAAACTTTTCTGACATCCTTGTCTACCTTGCTCTAAGCCAGCAGTTTCCAAAACAGAAGGAAAACAAAGAAGTTTTTCTAGTAATGGAATACCACTACTGGTAAGATCCATAACTGTGAGTGGAAGCATGAACTGATTATTTAGTTACATAAACATTGTAAGTTTGTTGGTGTTTCTTTTCTTTCTTTAAATGGGCCTTCACATAAAGGCAGCAAGGCAGATAAGTTCCTGGGGGAACTGTGGCAGAAGACTTACAGAATCACAGAATGTTAGCGGTTGGAGGGGACCTCAAAAGCTCATCCAGTCCAACTCCCCTGCCAGAGCAGGATCACCTATACCAGATCACACAGAAATGCATCCAGGTGGGTTTTGAATATGTCCAGAGAAGGAGACTCCAACACCAACCCCTGGGCAGCCTGTTCCAGTGTTCTGTCATTCTCACAGAGAAAAACTTTTTCCTCATGTTTACATGGGACTTCCTATGGCTCAGCTTCTACCCATTACCCCTTGTCCTGTCATCAGGCATCACCAAGCATGGCCTGGCTGCAGCCTCTTGGCACTGACCCGTTACATCTTTATAAACATTGATGAGGTCACCATAAGCACATAGACTTAGAGCACCTTTTTTACACATTTCTTTGGGTTCCAAGACAAGATGCTTCACCTATACTCATGTGTAACCTAAAAGGCTTTTCCTGTTCTTTCCTCTGCGTTATTGCTTTCTATGTACTGGAGTACTCCATATTGAGAATAAGCAGTGGTGCATTTCCACAACAATCAACACATATAAAAACTTGGTGGTTTTGGAGATAAAAGCTAATTAGTGATTTCACTCTGATTTAGTTGACCCATGCAAACAAAGCCATTTTTAAAACTGTCATAAAATTGGCTTTATCTTCAGCTGAAATAGCTGCTTAGTGCCAGAGCAATCCTTTCAGATCGCTACTGTGTTGGGATGGTCAATATTTCACAGAGCACAGCACTTAGCCAAAAGATATAAATAATGCTTGAGCTCTCACCTGGAGCTGGATTGAGAAAGAGATAATTTGCTCTCATTACCCATCCAGTTTCACTGGGAGTTCTACCCCTGGCAGATTATGTAGACAGGACAGGCTTGCTGTCTTCTTTGGCCATCACCAGCTCATGTGGCTACTTCATGTGGGAGGACTGCTATGGGAAAAAGGTAGAGAGCTCTGAGGGCTGACATTGCCAAAGGCAATAGAAATACCCTTGAAAGGTAACATTTCTGCTAAATATGATTGTTTGATGAGTGACTACTGGGTTTATTTCCTTGTAAAGCTTCTGAAAACATATTTTAGATCTGAGTAAATGGTGCTTTGCATAGATTAGTTTGCATTCCAGAAGGACCTACCACTAGGGCAGTCTGCCTTAAGATGTTCTGTTGGGCCAGAGCGCAGGTCTTGTGAGGAGATGCTAAGGGAACTGGGGTTGCTTAGCCAGGAGAAAAGGTGGCTGGGGGGAGGCTTTCTTATTCTCTACAACTATCTGAAAGGAGGTTGTAGTGAGGTAGAAATCAATCTTCTCTCCAAAGTATAAAGTTATAGGACAAGAGGAAACAGCCTCAAGTTGCACAACAGGAGGTTTAGGTTGGATATTAGGAAAAATTTCTTCCCAAAAAGGCTTGTCAAGCCCTGAAACAGGATGCCACGGGAAGTGGTGGAGTTCCTTTCCCATTCTGCCCCTGTACTCAACACTGGTCGGGCCACACCTTGAGTACTGTGTCCAGTTCTGGGACCCTCAATTCAAGAGAGATGTTGAGGTGCTGGAATGTGTCCAGAGAAGGGCAATGAAGCTGGTGAAAGACCTGGAACACAAACCCTATGAGGAGAGGCTAAGGGAGCTGGGGTTGTTTAGCCTGTAGCCAGGTGGGGGTCAGTCTCTTTTCCCAGGCAACCAGCAACAGAACAAGGGGACACAATTTCAAGTTGTGCCAGGGGAGGTATAATCTGGATGTTAGGAGGAAGTTCTTCATGGAGAGAGTGATTGGCATTGGAATGGGCTACCCAGGGAGGTGGTGGAGTTGCCTTCCCTGGAGGTATTCAAGAAAAGCCTGGATGAGGCACTTAGTGCCATGGTCTAGTTGACTGGACAGAGATGGGTGATAGGTTGGACTGGATGATCTCGGAGGTCTCTTCCAACCTGGCTGATTCTGTGGTTTAATAGTGATCTGGCAGTGCTATTTTGATGGTTGGGCCATATGATCTGAAAGGCCTCTTCCAAACATTGCTTAGTTCAGGACTATGGTGTATTAGGAATTTCCTCCCCCCTCAACAAGTTAAAATTTACCAGACCAGCTCAGATGGCTTGGAAGTCAGATAAAGCTGTATTTTACAGCAAAGCTAAATTTACAAGCATAGATACAAAATATATTTACAGGCATTTACAATTATATACAATTTAGAAATAATGCAGAAATCCAATCTTCCCCCTAGACAGAGAAAGCCCAGAAGGGGCCAACACCTCCCTCTCTCTCCTCAAATAGAAAACGACCTTCAAAGCTCATGTCTTATCTGAGCAGTCAAGGTTAGTGGAGGAGATTAGAGAGAAGTGAAGGAACAGCAAACAGATCCAGTGCCCAAGAGCCAAGATGAAGGAATTGTTTATGTATTGGCTTTTTATACCTCTTAGTAAACCAATGAATGATACAAACTTGATCATTGTTCTTTCACATCCAATGATCTAATTTAATTAGATTCTGCACTTAAGATTCAGGAAAGTACCAATTTGTCTTATTAGAATATTCCAATAAGCCTTAAACTACCACAAGGCTATAAGGTATAGAATGGTGAAAAACTGCAGGCAAAGCAATGGCTGTTGGCTCTGAAAACGGGGGGACTGCAGGAGGAGACCTTCAAGCTTACACTGTGGCATTCACCAGCAAGTAATGTGTGGGCCTTCCAGAAACAGCACTTGTCCCAAGGAGGGCAGCACTCCAATTCCACTTTCAGGTAGACCCCAGGCAAGGTTTAACAGAATGAAGAGGTAACTTGTGTGAGGTTCATGACTGGATACCATCAAAGTTGGGCTGAGTGTCAAGAAGGAGGGGACAAACTCTTAGTTGCACCCTGTGATACGACAAGGGGCAAGGGGTATAAATTGCAGCACAGGAAGTTCTATCTCAAGATGAGGAAGAATTTCCTTATTGTAAGGGTCAAGGAGCACTGGAACAGGCTGCCCAGAGAGGTTGTGGAATCTCCTTCTCTAGAGATTTTCAAGACACATCTGGACATGTTCCTGTGCGACTTGCACTAGATTCCTTGGTCCTACTCTGGCAGAGCGGTTGGACTCAATAATCTATGGAGGTCCCTTCCAACTGTAGTTTGCAGTGCCCCAAGTGGCACTGCAAACAAAGAGAAAAGCCAAAGAAACCAAATATTCTCCTTGTGCGTGCAGCAAAGGACTGATTGCATTTTCATTTCCAAAATCATGTAGCCTTCTTTGCCACAGGAAGCCTGGCTTCTCTCATGGCATTTCTTCTCAGAGAAACCAGCCTCTGAACACCACAGTGACACAGTACGCATTCGGCAGGGCATTGGTCCCATCACATTAGGTTCCGTCACATCACATCAGTTGATGTGACTGACAGAACCCGACGTCTCATGTCACAGCAGGGCACGTCACCCAGCACCGTGAGTTGCAAAGGCACACTTTCAAGCAAAGCAAAATAAAGATGAATCGAAATGATGTTGGGTGGAAGGACATTCTTAAGGTCTTCCTGGTTAGAGAAATCTAACAATGAGCGGTGGTTTTGGGTCATTACCGTAGATCAGGATAGTGAGACTTGCTAATCTGTTCTGTGTAATTAGTCTCTTCAGAAAGGCTGTGTTTATTAAAATGCAATAGGAGATGAAGAGGCAACAGTTCCCTCAACAAAGACTTCGTCTGTACATGTGTGCTGCAGCTTGGCAGGCATTAAACTAGCTAAGTGTATGTTGTATATGGTGTATCTCCATACAGAGGTTGGCATTGCCTACGGACACAAAGAAAACAGTCCCAGTCCCATGCTGCATTTTACACTTTGGGGCCTCTGGACAACTCCCACCCTTGTATGTAAAAAAGCTGCACGTTCCATACTTGCATGTACTGGGGGCTGAAATGACTGCCCTGTCTCCAGGCTGGACATGGTTTTTAAGCTACAGGTGTCTTGTGCCTTTTAGCCCGCAAGATCCACAGAAGAGCTTTTGATTTCCATCTGGCTTAGCAACAGATGCTTTCTCAACCTCACTGTTGCTCTTTTCCTTTGTTGTTCTGACAATTAAATGGACCATAGAGCTTTATTTTCTGCTTGTTTGGTGGGTGATGGAAAAGTGAATCAACTCTTCTGCACTAACTCCTCAAACTGCTAAACCTTGAAAATCACGACAAATATATGTAAGCAAGCGGTTCTGTATTATTTAGTCTGTATGTAGTAGCTACTAATACAGCAGGGAAAAGCATCCCTGCACAGATCTGTACATATTAGCAATTAATATATATTAGCACCTCATGGTCATCAGGGACTTTGCATTGCAATTTTTATTAGGAACTTAACAATGCGATAATGTTTTAGGCTGCAGATTGTATTTCCCATTCTGCTGGGATGTGTCACACTCCTTTCTAGCCTGCACTTACACACAGGCTGTCTGTTTACTGACACTTTTCATGTTCCTGCACCCTTCTCTCACAGTCCCTTCAGACTCATCCCTTCAACCCTCTTCAACCACTCTCGAAGTACTTTCCCCTTGGCACTCCGGAATGTCTTTTGCTTCCCCCTCCATTTGTTTATTGCTTACTACTGCAATCGCTGTCTATAGAAATCAGGAGAGAGCCTTCTACACTCAGTCAAGCTGCATTTCCTCACTGCAAGCTGTGGAAGTGGCAGCTATCATCATTAGGGTGGTCAGCCTACCTTTCACTGGGAAAGCCTTTGAGAGGACAGTCAGCCTTGCTGAGACAGGCTTGGCACTCGCCTCAGAGGAAATATTGGGCTGCAACTGCTCTTCTGGAAAGGGCAGGAGGAACAATATGAACTTTAAAACTGATGATTTGAGCTCAGCCTTTTAAAACAACAGTCACACTAAGCTCCTGAGATGCCTGGTGAATACTTCATACATACCTCAGGAGTATGAAAAGGTCACACAAAGGTACTTTCCCCCACCCCTTACAGATGTTTAGAGCATCTCAGTTTGTTGTTGAGAAATGGGGTGCAGTTGAAATCACTACGTATCTTGCTTTTTCCTGACACAAACAGTACTTTGTGAGTTTCCTTCTTTATTTTTTCTATTCTGATGGCACTCAGGACTGCCATCAGGAGGCTACTGCTAGTCTCTTCTCACAGCTAAATAGTGAACGAGAGGAAATGGCCTCAAGCTGCAACTGGGTGGGTTTACGTTGGACATTAGGAAACATTTTTTTCCCAGCAAGAGTGGTCAGGCATTGGAATGGGCTGCCCAGGGAGGTGGTGGAGTCACCAACCCTGGATGTGTTTAAAAGTCCTTTGGATGTGGTGCTTGAGGAGATGGTTTAAAGGTGAACTTTACAGTGTAGGGATATTGGCTGGCCTTGATGATCCTGGGGGTCTTTTTGAACCAGAATGTTTGTGTGATTCTGTGACTTTGCATCATCCTTCCATCATTAAATGTTAATTCACAGAGCATGAGCTGAGTAAACATCCATGTGAAAATAAAACAAATCTTGGCTATATGTGACAATTTTTAGTTAACCACTAATTTATTCCAAGGCTAACTCTGATGTTTGGTTAGAGCTTTGCCACAGAAAGAGTGGCCTGCCTGAAGTTTTAATGAAACATAAAGTGTCTGGAATTAATCTTGGAGATGCTCTGTCTGTTACCATTACAGACTAAAACAGAGCTTTCATTCTTACCTGAATACTCTGTCTCTGGGTTTGATTTCCCATGGCTGGCAAATAAAAGCTCTAATACTTAAGTAACAGGAAAGTGAAGGTGGTTTCTGCAGTTAAATTCATGTTGTTGAACTGTTGTACTATATTCAGCTGTTAAATAGTCAACCATACTGTTGAAATATTCCCTGCTAGGAAATGTTCCTTAGCATTGAACCCTGATTCCTCTGTGTTACTGAATTGGTAGCATGAGATCTTCAATGGAGTCTTAGAATGGTTTGAGTTGGAAGGGACCTTTAAAAGTCATCTAGTCCAACCCCCCTGCAGTGAGCAGGGATGTCTTCAACTAGATCAAATTGCTCAGAGCCCCATCTGTAACCTCACCTGGAATGTTCCGGGGATGGGGTATCTACCACTTCTCTGGGCAACCTGGGCCAGTGTTTCACCATCCTCAATATCAAAAATGTCTTTCTTAGATCAAGAAAATCATCTTTACAACCATCACCCCCTGTCCTGTCAAAAAAGACCCTGCTAAAAAGACTGTACCCATCACTTTTATAGACACCTTTAAGTACTGTAAAGCTATAGTAAGGTCTTCCTGGAGCCTTTCTTCACTGCAGAGGTGTTCCCAGCCCTCACAATTTTTGTGGCCTCCTTTGGACTCGCTCCAACGTGGCCTTGCTGGCTCCACCAGTCGACATCACCCCAAACAATTCCTATGCATCATGTTTCATGAGATTTTGGTGGGCACAGACCACTTCTAGTGAGCTGTCCTCAGGTAGCTCTCCTGTTTTAGAGGGTAAGAGAGTTTAGGTATCATTTCAAAACCCACCTGGATGTGTTCCTGTGTGAACGACCCTAGGTGAACCTGCCTTAGCAGGGAGGTTGGACTCGATGATCTCTGCAGTTCCCTTCCAACCTCTGAAGTTCTGTGATTTTGGGTAATACAAGGCATTTTGTTCTCACTGTTGTCATCACCAGAGCACAGTCCTCTGTCTGCCCAAACTGCCTGTGCAGAGGTTGCCCATGTTTGGTACCTGAGCTGACTCCAAAGTTGTGCTGATAATTCAGCTGCTGTCCCTGGCAGCAGTGGGAGCTGCCAGGCGCTCAGGGCTGTTGTCATCAGGCCATGCATGACTGTGTTTAAGAAGCTGAGATTTGTAAAATGTTGATTTATGTGTATCTGGCTCCATAAAGATATATAAACAGACAAATGCAGAAGGCAGTGATTTTGAAATCCAGAATCAGGAAACAGGGAGCAGGGAGAAGAGGCCATCAGTCTAGCTCAGTCAGTGTGTAAATCTGGCAATGCTGGTAGTCAAGACTGACTGCAGTAGGTACCTGATCACAGTGCAGTGGGTAAAGCAGCAGCTGTTTGTGTATTGTCACATACAGTGGGATTTCCCAAGGTAATCTGTAAGAGAATACAGAACCCCACTCAAAACCACATGCTGATCATATCCCTTACTGTCCTTTGAACTCTACTCTTATAATATTATTGGCTTTAGTATATAAATGCTCTAGAAGGAAAAAAATCCTATTTTTTTAAAGCTACTCTATTAACACCTCACAATAAGCCATCCTGAAGTTGAAATTGCACTATACCTTTATGCATATGCATGACTATTCAGCCAGCCATGAGCTTCACCTACTCTGTTTCAAATGACAGTTCTCTTTTTCCTAAAGAGAATCACAGAATGTCTCAGGTTGGCAAGGACCACAGGAGTATGTGAAACAGTGTAACAGTTAACTTTTTCCCTGACATATTTACCTTGTTTTCACAATGATATCACAAATATCACAGTGTTTGCTTTTTATTTGGTTTTGTTTCTTTAATTCAGTATTTTAATGCAAGCATTTTCACCTCTACAAATATATATATCCTAAGACTCAGGTGAAAATTACAGGCAAATTTCCTGCATGTACCTCTGTATGAACATTATTTAATCTGTCTTAACTTCTCCAATTCAATCTCCACTCAATTCAAGAGAGATGTTGAGATACAGGAATGTGTCCAGAGAAGGGTGACAAAGCTGGTGAGAGGCCTGGAACACAAACCCTAAGAGGAGAGGCTGAGGGAGCTGGGGGTGTGCAGCCTGGAGAAGAGGAGGCTCAGGGCAGACCTCATTGCTGTCTACAACTACCTGAAGGGAGGTTGTAGCCAGGTGGGGGTTGATTTTTTCTCCCAGGCAAGCAGCAACAGAACAGGGGAACACAGTGTCAAGTTGTGCCAGGGGAGGTCTAGGCTGAATGTTAGGAGGAAGTTCTTCCCAGAGAGAGTGATTGGCATTGGAATAGGCTGCCCAGGGAGGTGGTGGAGTTGCCATCCCTGGAGGTGTTCAAGAAAAGCTTGGATGAGGCACTTAGTGCCATGGCCTAGTTGATTGAATAGGACTGGGTGATAGAGAAAAGCCTGGATGAGGCACTTAGTGCCATGGTCTAGTTGATTGAATAGGACTGGGTGATAGGTTGGATTGGATGATCTTGGAGGTCTCTTCCAATCTGGTTGATTCTATGATCCTATGATTCTCTCCAGGTATTATTTTTCCATTATTAGAGACATTTATTTTACATTACCTTTTTAGACCTTTTAGAGGGTAAAAGATAATTGTAATTTAACTTCCAGAGAAATTAATATAACAAGATTAAGGATATATTTCCTAAAGATATTCTTTTGCAGGAGTTATTAATTTACACAGAAATGATTTTAAATGGATATTTAAAAATTGTAGTTTTATTTTTTAATAGAAAGTAACCTTTTTTTTTTCCCTTGAATCCTTTGAGTGTCAGAAAATAGTATGTTAAAGAGTAAATGTAACTGGGAATTTGATTCCTTGACTCCATCAGATTCATTTTCATCATTAGTTATCAGAATTGAATATTTCTCTTTTCTTACTTACTGGTAGATGGTTTTCTGTGTCATGGGATTTGTTCAGAGATGTGATTCTTTCAAAAGAGCTTCCATACTCGTTAGAAAAACACTTCTTTTAACATTCAAACTGACTAACATTAAGCCACCTGACCCCAGAAAAGCTGAGGGAAAACCTATATGCCCTGAAAATGATTAAGGGAGTGGAACATCTCTCTTACAAGGAGAGGCTGAGGGAGATGGGACTCTGCTGCTTGGAGAACAGGAGACTGAGAGGTGACCTCACCAATGTTTATAAATATGGAAACAGTGAGTGCCAAGAGCATGGAGCCAGGCTCTGCTGGCCAATGCCCAATGACAGGACATGAGGCAATGGGGAAATTTCATGGAAACATGAAGAAGTATTTTTTTACTGTGAGGGTGACAGAACACTGGAACAGGCTGCCCAGGGGGGCTGTGGAGTCTCTCTCTCTGGAGGTATTCAAGAACTGCTTGGATACATTCCTGTGTGATCTGGTATAGGTGATCCTGCTCTGGCAGAGGGGTTGGACTGGATGATCTTTCAAGGTTCCTCCCAGCTCCTAACCTTCTGTGACTCTGTGATTCTTGGTTGGATGTTGCTGGAGATTTTTTTCAATGTATCATGGACATGAACATCACATGAGCTGACTTGAGGTACCTGTTTTTTAAGCTGCATTTCACCAGTACAAATTTAATATTCCTGATGTTCCTAAAACAACATCAAAAACATTCCAAAATTTGACTTTTGTAAGAAAGCTGCAACTGGAACAGATCTTTAAGTGACAGAGGAAAGACTTAGAGCTATTAAGATAGCACTTTTTAAAAGCGAGCTTCTAAAAGGGATTTATGCACAGGAATTTTAAAATCATAGAATCAACCAGATTGGAAGAGACCTCCAAGATCATCCAATGCAAGCTACCACCCAGTCCTGTCCAATCAACTAGACCATGGCACTAAGTGCCTCATCCAGGCTTTTCTTGAACACCTCCAGGGATGGTGACTCCACCACCTCCCTGGGCAGCCCATTCCAGTGGCAAATCACTCTTTCTGGGAAGAGATTCCTCCTAACATCCAGCCTATATCTCCCCTGGCACAACTTGAGACTGTGTCCCCTTGTTCTGTTGCTGGTTGCCTGGGAAAAGAGACCAACTCCCTAGTGGCTACATCTTCCCTTCAGGTAGTTGTAGACAGCAATGAGGTCTCCCCTGAGCCTCCTTTTCTCCAGGCTAAACAATCCCAGCTCCCTCAGCCTCTCCTCATAGGGCTGTGTTCCAGGTCTCTCACCAGCTTCATTGCCCTTAGAATAGAATAGAATCAGTCAGGTTGGAAGAGACCTCCAAGATCATTCTGTCCAACCTATCACCCAGCCCTATCCAGTCAACTAGACCATGGCACTAAGTGCCTCATCCAGTCTTTTCCTGAACACCCCCAGTGATGGTGACTCCACCACCTCCCTGGGCAACCCATTCCAATTGCCAATCACTCTCTCTGTGAAGAACTTCCTCCTAACATCCAGCCTATACTTCTCTCGGCACAACTTGAGACTGTGTCCCCTTGTCCTGTTGCTGGTTGCCTGGCAGAAGAGAACAACCCCCACCTGGCTACAACCACCCTTCAGGTAGTTGTAGACAGCAGTGAGGTCTGCCCTGAGTCTCCTCTTCTCCAGGCTAAACAACCCCAGCCTTCTCTGGACACATTCCAATATCTCAACATTTCTCCCTACAGAGCTCTTTTGCCCTCTGGATCAAGTATGGTTACTCTAACTGTCTGAAATAAATATTGTTAAACAGCTCTTCCAGAGTTTTGTGCTAGTGAAAGACACAGAAATAATAATCAGAAAGCAAATATTTAACCTATTTATTGATCTGCATCACAAAAAAAAAGAGTGAGATTGAGTTTGTTCTTGCTATTTTAGCTGGGCACTCTCTTCTGAGTTACAATTTGCCTAACAATCAGGCTGAACTAATTTTCTCACCTGCAATTACAGGTGAAACACAAAAGAATGCAAGATAGAGAGTCTGGCATTTGTTCATTACACTTTACAAACACATCTCACCTAAATAAAAATGAATGATGTGATAAAGTATTATTTCAGCCTGTGTTTGGGCTGAATGTATTACTCATGAACAAATGAAGCTGAACAATATCTCTGCATGTTAAGAGCGGTGATATTGCCAGTGTCAGCCTTTCAGAAATCGTGAGGCAGGTCACCAAATACTGAGAGTGGATTCAAATCCAAGAAGCTTATGGGAAAAATAGCAAAAAACAAGACCTGTAAAGTTTTATTTGCTTGTCATTTTGAGTTTGGACCCCAAAAAGTCACATCCTTGATTTTTTTCTCTACAGTTGAATGGTCAAGAAATGCATCATATTGAAATGAAAGCAGAGATTATCTTTTAACCACTGGACCATACAAAATTTACTTTTAGGGAAAAAAAACATCTCCAAACATGCTGATCATTTTAAAGCTGGGAATGAAAGTATAAGAACTGGAAATGCTGCAATGTAAGAGCTAGAGATTTCCAATTCAGTATGTTGCATCTTGTAGGCTTAAGCAGTTCTGATAAGGTAATCGATTTTCATTCTCCACTTGTAAAGCCTTAATTAGTGAGTTAGTTGGACTAGGTGACCATTCAAGGTCCCTTCCAACCCAAACCTTTCTATGATTCTATGAACTTCTTTCCATGAATTCAGATAAATTCAGTGGGGTCCAAGATATCTCCAGAAGTGGTACAAACCTAACCACATCATGATATTAAAAGATCTGTTCCAGATTTATCATCCTGTTGGTGATGACCAGATTTTTGCACTGGTGGCACCCATTTTTGCATTTTCTCTGTGTGGGTTTTTAGGAGAAGAATTGATGGATTCCAGTCACCAGCACCTCCTGTGTGTCAGGTGATAAGCTTTGTCTGGAAGGGAAATCGTTGCTGATGGAGAAAAATTTCTCTGGAAGGTTCAATTTAAACATGCCCCACAACCCAGAACTTGGGACTGTGAGGTGATAGGTGTAGCTGGGGGTGGTTCTCCTGTGTCTGATTGCTCTAGGTTAGACCTTCCGTGTGATCTCATCTCAAGCAATGCCTCAGTCACTGGAATAGTCTCGCCCAAGCTGTAGCATTGCTGTACAGTCTGAGCACACTTGCTGTGCCCAAACCCTCCCGCTCCCACGCAGCCTCAAGTTATTCTGCATACCCCAGCCCAGTCCCGAGCGCATTTCTCACCACCTACACCTGACCATATGAAACAGAACATCCCTTTTAAGGAAAAGTTTGCTTTTTACAAGAGGCAGATGGCTTTAAAAAATACCCTCCTCTGGATGTTGTGAAGCAGGATGGGGAACTGATGTCTGCAGAGGTGACACAGCAGGGTAAGACACTCACAAATTATGAGGGCAGATGTCAGTTCCAAGTGACGTGTTTTCCATAACCTACTGCCTCTCTTTGTTTATCCATCAAATGCAATCTATAAAGCGACTGCTCATCTATTTAGTCTTGGGTAGAGCATAGAAACGCAAGTCAGACCTCAAATTTAGTTTGTCATTTGCCTTCTCAGAAGGAGATGTGATTTATGTTTATAATAAAGTATTTGAAATGTCATTTAATAGGGAAACAAATGGCAGTTGGATTCCCACGAGCGAGGAGAGGGGATTGCGAAACTTTGAATTAAACCAGTTTTATCTTATCACACTTAAAGTTACGTATTTTTATTCTAATTGTAAAAATTATCTGCCTTGACATATCTTTTCCATTCTTTTTGTTAAAGGGTATTCATCAGCGGTGTTAATGATGACACAAAATTTTAATATATGCATTAAACATTTAAGTTTTAATATGTTAACGTGACACAGGATGTGAATAATAACAATGTTTTATATATGAAGTGAAAACATATTTTATGTTGGAAATAGTTAGAATGCCTGGCAAGTGACTTATATCCATAACAATTTCATTTAAATATTGCTTTTGCACCCCATCTATCTTAGATGCAATTTTATAGTCCTTTTTAAAAATTCATTTCAGCATGACCTCTTTGAGGCTGCAACTTAGTGCCTCTAGCCTACATATTCAATTGCACTTGTACTTGTTCCTATTCATTACCTTTCAAAGTGCAGAAACCAGCAAGTGCCCAGACCTGAACTGCATTTACCATTCTGGGACTCTTCAGGAATTACAACTTCGGTGTGGCTATGCAGTAATAGAAGGGTAAAAGGCAAGAGCAAATCCATCAAATTGCTAAAATACGACGGTCAGCCAGATTTGATTTAGCTCTTCATAACTTGGGACCTCTTGGAATAGCCAGGTAATTCCTAATAGAAGATTATGTTCCCTTGAATATCAAAGGATTATGAGGCATATATACAACAGCTTTCCTTTTGTTTCCTCATACCAGACCTTCTGTCTTGTGACTTAACAATGAGAGTCCCAATAGCATTAGGAAGGGGATCTCTTTGAAAGGGTGCCTTAAAAGGAAAGGGAATAGTTTAGTGTTTTCATGTGCCTAAATGGGAAAGTAATTTACAAAACCTCTGGTGAATTTGCATCCTGTACTGGCTCATTATCATCAGATCAAGTTGTGCTGACAGAATGAAATTTAGTGTAAATTCAAGCCTAGTTTTCATGTAAGATTTTAGAGCCTACAACCTAGCGCATAAGCTATAAAAGACTTTGCTGTACCCCGAAGCTTCCCACTTTTAATCTGCTAAGGCTTCAATGTGCATTCAATACTTAAATCAGAAAACAGGCATCCAATTTACACTGAGCATCTTTTGGAGCTGCAAACAGGCTCCCCTATATGGTGCCCATTCTCATTAGCTGGCTGAGAACTTATGGCTCAACACTATAGACAGTGGCAGACGGTGCCGTCATAGACTGGCTCCACCTTACCACCTCCAAGCAGATCTGAAGAGTTGAGAAAGCAGTTCAGGAACAATACCAGGGAAAAGGAGTGGATACCTGCACACCCTGCATAGAAAAATTCTGCCTGCAATAGGGCTGAGATTGTTTTTTCTCTGGCTTGAATTCCAGTTGAATGTGGTGGTGTGAGCAGTGGGGGGATAGTGGAAAACCATCCTTTCAGAAGTGTGGCTTAAGAGCTAGGGCCCAATATGCAAATGTTAACAGGCAGGATATATTTTTGTCTTTAGAAATGCAAGCTCTAATTTGCTTCTATGTTTATTTGTGTCTGGTATGCAATGTCAAACATTTAAAATATTTCTGGTTGTGTTGGTTTTAGTCCAGCCCTTTGATCGTTCCATTTCTATCTTTTAAATGAAATTCCTGGTTCAGGAGCTACAGCAAAAGTATTTTCAAAGATGGATTTTCTTCTGTGTGTTGTATATATGTTTTTTAAGTGCAGAAATGGACATTCCTTCTGAAATCAAGCCAACAAAAAAGGTTTCTTCCACCTCTTTACTCTTTTTTGTTATCTTGTTTCAAAAAAGGATGTGACTAAGTTTAGGGAGGTCAGAAAGATTGTGCTGCCTCTGAAGACAATTCACCTACAGAGGCTCAGTCACTGATGGAAAATTGTGAAATGGTACTTTTTTTTCTCCTCTTTTTTTTTTCTTCTGGTGAATAATTTATGCTGGGGAATGGTTTCATCACCAAGCACTCCTCAAGTCATTAAAATGAACTGAAGAAAATGGGGTGAAGTCATCATCAGAGAAGGTCAATTTATGGAAGTACTGTTATCTCTTTCACAGTGTTATTAATACCTACTGACACCTCCATGTTCAGAGGGATAAAGCCAATCATTAGCCTACAAGGTGTAAGGTCTAAAAACACATGTTCACAATGAGAACATTTGTACTCTAAAAGCCATCTGAACACTGTGTCTATGAGAAGGAGATAAGGAGGAAGGAGGGAGGAGCAGCTCTTGATCTGACAAATCCACAAATGTAAACCCTCATTTTTAGCAGGCTGCTGCATCTCTTATTGTGTATCTGCACCGTGCTGGTGTTACCCATTGCAACTGTCTATTGGTATCATTTCCATGTCTGAAGAACAGCCAGAAGAAGTGTCTTTGATTTTAGGAAGAATTAAGCTGGCTGAGTGTTACAAGGAAAGACTATTTGAGTCCCTTTGAAATGTGTGCAACTGTAATATTTACATCACGTTACCTACTAATGTCTAAGGCATGTTGTCACCTGGGAACAGTTTTCTTCTTCAAGTACTGCTGATGTTAAACCAAATGGCTTGCATGAAGATTACAGACATGTTAATCTTTGCAAAGCATCTGTCATGACATGAAAGTTCAGATAAGGCTACTTCCTTCACAGGAGTTTTGGCATCAGCATTCACAAACAGTGCAAGTTAAAAGAATGTGCTTAGCTGAACAGGCTGTTCCACTGCAGGAGTTTCAGAGGATAAAATGCTTCAGTGACAAGGTTATATATAGTCCCTTTAGAAACACCTCTGAACATTCTACATGCAAACAAATTGATTTGACAGCATCCCACCTATGTATCAGCATACTGAAAACGAACATAGAATTGGTAGACGCATAACGGCGGATGTATTTTATCAGTATGTCCTGAGCCAGTCCCACTGGCTTTGACTTGCCCTTTTTTTTTACCCATCTGATGACTTTGAATGCACTTCTGTGTGATGAAACACAACAAATCTCCAACCTCCTCTTGCAATCAATACAAACCAGGCTTTTTATTTCAGAGGCAGACGATCTGTCCCTTTGTTTTCTGAGAAAGGTACAAAAAGAGTTTATCCAAGTGGGTTGTTAGGTTTGCTTTATTTTTTTTAAATGGAGCTTTCTGAAGTGAAACACAAATCCCAAATTAGCTATGTGACCTTGACACCATCAATAAGAGCTCCTGAATGCATTAAGTAATGTTTTTAAAGCGATTTGTTCAAAAGAATAACCATAGATTTAGGACAACTTAAAAATATTGTTTTCTAAATGATTTACCAATAGCATCATAGAAATGCAGGAATGAAAGGCATTTTTCAACCCAGCTGGTCAATCTCCCTCCTTTCAGAGAAGGTCAAATATACTCAGGCCATCTATCTGATCTTGGTCTAATCTAGAAAGGCTGAGAGACACCTGGGGCTATTTAGCCTGGACATAAAAAATATGACTGAGAGGGCATCATATCAATGTTTATCAATATCTAAAGGGTGGAGACCGAGAAGATGGGGCCAGACTCTTTTCTGTGATGCTCAGTGATAGGACAAGGGGCAGTGGGCACAAACTGAAAAGCGGGAGGCTCCATCCGAGCATGAGAAAAAGGAAGTTCACTCTGAGGGTTGCAGAGCGCTAGAACAGGCTGCCCAGAGAGGCTGTGGAGTCTTTGCCTGGGTGCATTTCTAGCCAACCTGTTCTGGGTGACTCAGTTTTAGCAAGGGGATTGGACCAGATGATCCCCAGAGATCCCTTCCAACTCCCACCATTCTGTGATGCTGTAGTCCGTTCCTAGAAGCCTTTGACTATGAAGTAACAGGAACTCCATTGCCAGCCTCTTCTAGTCCTTCACAACCTTTGGAGCATGAAAGTTTTTCTTTACTGTCTAACTTAATCTAATCTTCTTTAACCTCATCTAACCGCTTTCTTCCCTTTAAAAAATGAAACCAGGGATTTCTTTCTTACTTTGGGTGAACACTGAGTTATACTCAGTATAAAGGGGCAAGTTCGCTGTGGGTGGGGGCTTTTCCTGATCCTCACCTTCCTTCACCTCCTGCTTCTCCCCACTGCTGGAGGGGATTGCTTACCATTCTGCTCCCAAGGACTGCTTTGCTGTTTATTGCGACTGTTGAGTATGCACTGATCTAAGGATATAGCTTTCTATACTTTATATTGCTGTCAGCATTAGTATTAGTCTGGCTGGTTTATTAATTTCAATTTCATTTCAACTTGTGGGCCTTCTTTTAGCATGATTCCCCTTCTCTTCTGGGGAGGTGTCCTTGCATGATAGACAACTGCTATAGTTTAGCCTTGGAAATGGGCTAAATGTAGGCACTACTCCTGCCAAATCATTTTCTGCTTATCTATCTTGCATTTTCAGTTGGTTTTCTTCCTCTCAAACATAGCTTTCCTTAGAATTTCATACTGTTAATTTTGGATTATTTTAGTTCATTTTGGGAGCACTGTGAGTGCTAATCTTGTCCTCCCCAGTGTTTGTTATCCCTCCTAGAAAGATGCCATCTGCCAGTTTTATGCATACTCCTTAATGAATTGTCCAAGTCAGTAATGTGACTATTCAGTAGACTAGGCCCAGCACAAATTTGTTGGTGTCAGTTGTATACCAAGCTGCTAAAAAATTGCAACATTTAGGATTTATTTTGATCTGAATAATTCATTTATATTTACCAACCTGGCTCAATATATGAAGGCTTACCTCTTTATGATGTAATTCTTGGGATTAAATCCCTTTACAGACATTAGCATCTTTAAGTAGTTGTGTCAAAACAACAGAACTTTATTAAATAGCACAGAGAAACAAGAGTGCACTGGTCTCTTTCTCTTTCTCTCTTTCTCT